>JAHLJT010000378.1:0-29446 GCA_031308135.1 Acheta domesticus
CACGTTTTTAATGTAATTGATGTGGGCTATGTACTCTGACGACTTCTTTTCGTCTTTCATTGGATAACTGTTTATTCAGTTGTGTACGCTTTTTTTTGTGTTTAGGTATTTATGTTTTTAATTTAAGGTTCTGTATTTGGTCTTGATGAAGGTTTTGGCGTTATGTTAGAATTTTGAAATTTCTAAGGTTTTGTGTTTTAGGATAATATTGCCTGATTCTGTTCTACGTGATTGGGCTAAGTTTATGCTAAGTTTATTGTGTTGAAAGGTATTATTCTTTGTTTAATATATATAACGACTGGCAATTTTTAACATTTTCATTTTTACAGATTACAGAAGAATGGGTAAAATTGTTTCATTTTTAATATTTTCAGACCCATTTAGAATAAAAATTACGATTTGATGTGATATATTTTACTTACTTTTTCCTGAAGGTTTCAATTTTTTAATGCTGAGTTTTTCAATTGTCTTATTTGAGTTACTGTAATTTTAATTTTTTTAGTTACTGTAGGTTTTTAAACTTTAGGTTGAGTTGCAGAGCTTAATCTTCAGAGCCAGATGCTACAGGGGAAGAAAGGCCTCGGTAAATTTATACTCCAAACGAGTGTATTTCCATACAAGTAGGTCACTCAGATGACGAAATCACATGAAGATCAAGGGAAGGCAGAAGAGGAAAATGACGACAGGGTATGAAGATCAGCTGGAAAGTGGTGACACAAGGCGGAATAAATGCTGAATATATTAGGCGGAGGTATTACGGAGGCTGAAACGCTAATTTTTTTGTTTCGAAATTGATAATTTTTGGCCTCTGAAAAGATAATTTTTTGTCTATTATTATTTGGAGGGATGGGAGATCTTATCGATCCTTTTATTGTGTTAGTCATCGTAAAAACTTTTGAAAAAATAACATCTATGGAATAGCGTAATTAAAATCTAAGAGGGTCATTTTAATATATTAATATTGTTCCGAATTACGCTCTGTATGATGATTATATGAAAAATAATTAGAGCATTTAATCTGTTTGTTCCTCTGTGTTTTTATTGCAAAATTGTTGTTTATTCAGTGTGTATGCTTTTTATTGCTCGGATATCTATAGTTTAATGTTCTTTAATTCGCTTTAATTAATTCTTGCCGTTTTTATAACAATTGAGTGTTTCTAAGTTTTTGGGTTTAGGATTAATTTTTTTTTGACGTCTGTTCTAAGCCAGGGTGCTAATTTTATGCAGTTTCTGGTGAAATTATTTACTTTGTTTACTGTATTTGACGATTGATGATGTTAATATTTCATTCCTACAGATTTAATCCTACAGATGGTGAGAAAATTGCTACTACTATACAAATAGGGCATATTTATCGTTTGCTTCTTGTTGTTTTATTGAAAATGGTGTTTATTCAGTTGTGTATGCTGGTTTGTGACTGGGTACAAATGTTTATTATTTAGTGTTTTTTCATGCTCATTTATTAATTTCGTCGCGTCCCGCTGTTCCACTGTTCTGAGTGTTGGTGCTAATTTTATGGAGTTTCTGAGTGATATTTATTTAGATTTTGTATACATTATTTGACGACTTGGGGTTTTAATATTGTCGTGCTTACAGATTACAGAAGAATGCTGTAAAATTGTTTCATTTTTTAATATTTCCAGCCCCATTATATAATATATGTATGATTTTATGTAGTATGATGTTCTGATATTATGTTGTTACTACTTTTTCTGAAAGTTCAAGTCTCTTTTTAGGTATGTTTTTAATCTGTCATATATGATTTTGTAGATTATGGTTTTAGCATAAGGTTTTTAGCATCATGTTTAACATCATGTTTTAGCATCATGTTTTTTCAATCTTCAGAGCCAATGCCTACAGGGGAAGAAGAACTCTACACATTTATCTCGAAACGAGTGTTTGCCGAACAGCTAGGTCACTCGGATAATGTGAATAATTAGGCGGAGGGAGAACGAAAGCGGGATTACTTGAAATTGCTGTTATTACTATTTTGATAACACGTTTTTCTGTAGATGACTATTCGTTTTTTAAAATTAGGTTTAGTTGCAGAGTCAATCTTCAAAACCATTGGCCTACTGGGGAAAAAGGCTTTATAAAATGTACATTCCTAACGAGTGTTGCGAACAGCTAGGCCACTCGAATGAAGACGAAACAGAAGAGATGAGGATCAAGGCGAAGGCAGAAGAGAAGATCACAGAATGCACAAGAGGTTCATGGTGGAAAGAGAATAGGATGAAGAAGGCACAAGAGATGAGACCAAGCGGAAGAGAAGAAGACGAAGGTCTACAGGATTAAGTCGAAGGCAGTACAGATTAAAAGGGAAGACGATGGTACAGGAGGATCAAGGCGAAGGCACAAAGATAGAAAACTTAGGAAAAAGAGCATCACGCAGAAGGCAGCCATGGAACCCTTTTCCAGCTGTACAAAAATTAAAAGTAAATATCTTAGGGTGTTTGTAAATTTATTAATAAGTTAGGTTAATAAAACAGTGTATTAGTTTGTTATTTTTATATTACTATAGTGATAATTACTATAAAATTCATAATTTATCAACTTATTTAAAGTAGTAGTTGAATTTGAGTTGTCGCGACATGTTGTGAAGGGCAGTGCTATAGAGAAGTAGAAAGTGAGGTGCAAGTGTTGTGAAGTATTGTGAAATGTGCAGGGTAGTTAAAAAGTTTTTTAGTATAATATCTGTGCAGGACAGCTAAAATTGTGACTTTAATGCCATTATTGTAATTAATTTTTTTGTATCATTGTTATCGAATTATTTGTATAATTTTCATAGAATAATAAAAAATCTATGCATTAATATTCCTAATTTTCTAATACAATGTGTATTATTCTGCCACCAGGTTGTATTAACCTACCAGTAGAAATAATAAATATTATCTATCTGTTTCTAAGGCAGAAAAGGAGGACAAACACAAAAGTATAAATGCCCGAAGCGGGCTAGGACGAAGACAGTCTCAAGAGAATCAAGAAGGAGGCGGAAGAGAAAGATGAAAAGAAGGATCAAGAGGATAAAGACGGAAGAGGAAGAAAACAAGGGCACAAGAAAATCAAGGTAAAGGAGATAGAAGACGAAGGCTCAAGAAGCTCAAGGCGAAGGCGGAAGAAAAAGACTGAGTCTGAAGAGGAACAAGGCGAAGGCGGAAGAAAAAAAAGACGAGGGCTCAACAGGATCAAGGCGAAGGCGGAAGAAGAAGAAGACGCAGGGTCAATAGGATCAAGCGAAGACAAAGATGATGATGGCACTAGAAAATCATATCGAAGACGGAAAAATATATTCAAAGAATTTTTTGAATTGAGTGTCGTGACGTTTTGTGAAGTGTAGCGACATAATCGGAAAGGGAAGTGCAAATGTAGTGTAGTGAAGTGAAGTGAAGTGTAGTAAATTTAGTCATTTTATTAGTTTTAATAACTGTGCAGGAAAGTCATAAAGTGTATAGTTATTGCTATTATTGTTGTTATATCCTTTATTGTTATTATTGTTATCATTGATAGTATTATTATTATTACTTTTATTCTATTAAAATAATTTAAAATTCTAATATTAATATCCTAATTGTAATATGTAAATGTTGTGTTCTGTCTCTAGGTGTATGAGCCAATTTCCAAACAATCCCTATATATGAAGCTGAAGAGGAAGAAGACGGACTAAGAGGATCAAGGCCAAAAGGGAAGAAGGAGACAAAGGCTCAAGAGAATCAAAGCGAAGGCGAATGAGGAAGAAGAGGAAGACACTAGAGGATCAAGACGAAAGCGGGAAGAAGAAGAAGAAGATAAAAGGTCAAGAGGATCAAAGGGAATGCAGAAGAGGAAGAAGCTGAAAGCACAAGAGGAACAAGACGAAGACGTTAGAGAAGAAGACGAAAGCACAAGAGAAACAAGGCGAAGGCGGAAGAGAAACAGGAAGACGATGGCATTAGAGGATCATGGTGAAGGCAAAAAATTGTATTCAAAGAATTTTTGATTTGGATTGCCGTGAAGTTTCCTAAATGTAGCGAAGTAGTGAAATTGAAAGTATAAAGGCAGTGTAGTGATGAGTATGAAATGTAGAGATGTGTAGTGAAGGAAGTGAAGTGAAAGTGAAGTGAAGTGAAGTGAGTGGAGTTTGTATGTTTAAAAATTCATGTATTAATAATTTAAAGAACTGCGCAGGACTGCCATAATATGAATTGTTAATGCTATTATTGTTAGTTACTTCCTTTATTATCACTGTTTTCATTATCTGATTATATTAATATTCCTTTTATTCTCTTAAAATTTAAAATCAAATGGATTAATTTCCTAATTGTTACATATAAATTCTTGTGCTCTGTAAGCTAGGTGTATGAACTTCACTGCAGACTTATTTAATCTTCTATCTATGAGGCTGAAGAGAAAGGAGACGAAGGCACAAGATCAAGGCGAAGGTGTAAGAGGAAGAACACGAAGGCACAAGAGGATCAAGGCGAAGGTGTAAGAGGAAGAAGATGGCACTAGAGGATCATGTGTGAAGCCAAAAAAATATATGCAAAATTTTTTTGATTTGCATTGTCGTGAAGTTTTCTAAAGTGTAGCGAAGTAGTAAATATTAAAGAGCAGCAGTGCAGTGTAGTGAGGTGAAGTTAAGTGGAGTGTGGTATATTTCAAAATTCGTGTATGTAATAGTTTATGGAACTGCGAAGGACAGCCATAAAATGAATTGTTAATGCTAATTATTGTTAGTACTTCCCTTATTATCACTGTTTTTATTATCTGATATTCTTAATATTACTTCTATTCTCTTAAAATAATTTAAAACCAAAATGTATTAGTATTCCTATTGTAAATGTAAATTCTTGTGTTCTGTAACCTAGGTGTATGAACTTAACTGCAGATATAATTAATCTCTATGAGGTTGAAGAGGAAGGAGACGATGGCACACAAGAGCAAGGCGTAGGTGTAAAAGGAAAAACACGAAGGCACAAGAGGATCAAGATCGTGCCGTGCCGAGCCGTGCCGAGCCGAGCCTAGCCGTGCCCAGCCTAGCCGTGCTGAGCCTAGCCGTGCCGAGCCTAGCCGTGCCGAGCCTAGCCGTGCCAAGCCTAGCCGTGCCGAGCCTAGCCGTGCCGAGCCTAGCCGTGCCGAGCCTAGCCGAGCCTAGCCGTGCCGAGCCTAGCCGTGCCAAGCTTAGCCGTGCCGAGCTTAGCCGTGCCGAGCCTAGCCGTGCCGAGCCTAGCCGTGCCGAGCCTAGCCGTGCCGCGCCTAGCCATGCCGCGCCTAGCCGTGCCGCGCCTAGCCGTGCCGAGCATAGCCGTGCCGAGCATAGCCGTGCCGAGCCGTGCCGTGCCGTGCCTTGCCTGTCGTGCAGTGCAGTGTCGTGCAGTTAAAAATTCATGTATTTAATAGTTTAAGGAACTTCGCAGGACAGCCATAAAATGAATTGTTAATGCTGTTATAGTTAGTACTTCTTTTATTATCACTGTTTTCAGAATCTGATAATGTTAATATTACTTCTATTCTCTTAAAATAATTTAAACCCAAAATGTATTAGTATTCCTAATTGTAAAATGTAAATTCTTGTGTTCTGTAACCTAGGTGTATGAACTTAACTGCAGATATAATTAATCTCTATGAGGTGAAGAGGAAGGAGACGATGGCACACAAAGAGCAAGGCGTAGGTGTAAAAGGAAAAACACGAAGGCATAAGAGGATCAAGACCGTGCCGTGCCGAGCCGTGCCGAGCCGAGCCTAGCCGTGCCGAGCCTAGCCGTGCTGAGCCTAGCCGTGCCGAGCCTTGCCGTGCCGAGCCTAGCCGTGCCAAGCCTAGCCGTGCCGAGCCTAGCCGTGCCGAGCCTAGCCGAGCCTAGCCGTGCCGAGACTAGCCGTGCCGAGCTTAGCCGTGCCGAGCCTAGCCGTGCCGAGCCTAGCCGTGCCGAGCCTAGCGTGCCGCGCCTAGCCATGCCGCGCCTAGCCGTGCCGCGCCTAGCCGTGCCGAGCATAGCCGTGCCGAGCCGTGCCGTGCCGTGCCTTGCCTTGCCGTGCAGTGCAGTGTCGTGCAGTTAAAAATTCATGTATTTAATAGTTTAAGGAACTTCGCAGGACAGCCATAAAATGAATTGTTAATGCTGTTATAGTTAGTACTTCTTTTATTATGACTGTTTTCAGTATCTGATAATGTTAATATTACTTTTATTCTCTGAAAATAATTTAAATTCAAAATTTATTAATATTCCTAATTGTAAAATGTAAATTGTTGTGTTCTATAACCTAGGTGTATGAACTTTACTGCAGATATAATTAATCTCTATCTTCGAGACTGAACAGGAAGGAGACGAAGGCACAAGAAGATCAAGGAGAAGGTGTAAGAGGAAGAACGCAATGGCACAAGAGATTCAAGACGTATGCGGAAGAGGAATAAGACGATAGCTCAAGAAGGTGAAAGCAAAAGCAGTGGAGGAAAAAGACGAAGGGTGATGAGGAAGAAACCTGACGAAAATCAACGTGCAGGCCGAAGAGAAAGAGGACGACGATGATACTAGAGGATCTTGGCGAATAGAGGATGTTAAATTCAAAGAATTATTAATTTGAAGCGCCGCGACGTATTGTGAAATGTAGCGCAATAGAGAAGTAAACGTGAAGTGAAAGTGTATTGAAGTTAATGAAATGAAGTGAAGTTAATTAAGTGATATGGTGTGATGTGAAGTGGTGTGAAGTGCAAGTCTATTGAAGTTAATGAAATGAAGTGAAGTTAATTAAGTGATATGGTGTGATGTGAAGTGGTGTGAAGTGTGTGAAGTGGTGTGAAGTGCAAGTCTATTGAAGTTAATGAAGTGAAGTGAAGTGAAGTGATATGGTGTGATGTGAAGTGGTGTGAAGTGCAGTGATTTGAAGTTAAGTGAATTGAAGTGTAGTGAAGTGGAGTGGAGTGTATTTAAAAGTCTGTATGTATTATTTATAACTTGCATGGCAGCCATAAAATGTATTGTTAATGGTATGTTGTGTTTACTTCCTTTATTTTTATAATTGTATCATCGTATGTTAATATTATTACATTTATTCTCTTAAAACAATTAAAAATTTGCGAAGTATTAATATTCCTAATTGTCAGGGGCAGATTTACATATGGGCTGAACGAGCTGTAGCCCGGGGTCGCTCGTTTTGGGGGGGCGCAAATTTTCCAAAAATTATAAAATTTTGAATTTTATTAATTTGAACTCCTTGCAAAACGTTAATTAATACTAAACAACAGAATATATTAAATATCGAATGTAAGCCATTAAATATGAAAGTCTATTTAGTAAAATGTGGTTTCAAAGTTTGTCTCTTTTATTTATGATAGTTTTCTAGCAATCGTTAAAGATTGGTGTAATTCATTTTATCAAGTATAAAATTTATGAACACATAACAATTGTATAAAAGGAAATAAAATATACGATAATTATTTAAAACAATATAACTTCTTCATATTTTAAGTAATTTATATATACATTTTACATATAATCAATTTTTTATAAATATAAATTCTCCAGGGGCGGCAAAATTAATGGAGCCGAGGGGGGCGACGAGTATACATCCGCCTCTGCTAATTGTAATATGTGAATTGTTGTGTTCTGTCTCCTACGTGTATGAACCTACATGCAAATTTAATAAATATCTGTGTGCTGAAGAGGAAGAAAACGAAGCCAGATGAAGATGAAAAGGAAAGAGGAAAATGAAGAAGACGAAGGCAGAAGATTATATTTAATGCAGTTTTGAATTGGAGTGTCGTGAAATGTTGTGAAGAGTACCGCTATAAAGAAAATAGAAGAAGAAAAAGAAGTACGAGTCTAGTGAAGTAGAGTGCAGTATATTTAAATAGTTGTATATTTATTCGTTATAATAACTGTGCAGGACAGCAATAAAATGTAGAATTAATGGTATTATTGTCATTATTTCCTTGGTGATAATTATTATCAGATTATTTTTGTGTTAAAATGTATCTTAACATAATTAAAAATTACATTGTATTAATATTCCTAATTAGAATATGTAAATAGTAGTGTTCTGCCACCAGGTTGTATAAACCTACCTGCAGAAATAATAAATACCTATTTATCCTTCTCTAAAGCAGATGAGGAAGATGGAGGCACAAGAGTATCAACACGACGGCAGAAGAGGAAAAGGACGAACATGGAAGAAATTTGGTAGAGCGCAAATAGTAGAAGGCGAAAGCAAAAGAGGGTCAAGGGGAAGGCGGAATCAATTGAAGACGAAGGCACAAGAGGATGAAGGCGAAGGCGAAAGAAAAAGAAGGCTCGAGTGGAAAAAGGCGAAGGCAGAAGAGGAAAAAACAAGAGGCACTAAAGTGCCAACGCTACGGTAGAGAAGGAGTCGAAATCACAATAGAATGCAAAGGCGGAAGAAGTCGAAGGGACAGGAGGAATAAGGTGGAGGCGGAATAATAAGACGAAGGAACAAGATAATCAAAGCGAAGGCCGAAGAGAAAGACTAAGGAACAAAGGGATCAAGACGAATGCAGACGAGGAACAAGACGAAAGCGTAAGAAGATCATGGCCAATGGGGATGAGGAGGATGATGAAGGCACATGAATATCAATGCGAAGGCAGAAGGGGAAGATGACGATAGCTAATGATAAGATTGGGAGTGATGACTGATGGCAGAATAATGTGAATAAACGAGGGGGAGGGAAATGAATGCTTTGAATATAATTACTAATTTTATTCTATAATAATTTATTTCGTTTTGTATAATTTGATGAAACTTCATTTGTTTTTGTTTTTTTTGTCTAGGTTATTATAGGAGGCAATGGGAGCTCTTTTATAGTTTCTTTTATTGTTTTTTTCCATCGTAAAACTTTTGTTAAAGTAATATCAATGTAATTGTGTCAAACAATTTTACGAGGGTAATAATTTTTTGTTCCTAATTGTGTCTATTTCATTATTTTTATGTAAGTAATTAGTGCATATTATTACAACTAGGGCATATTATCGTTTGCTTCTTGTTGTTTTATTGAAAATTGTTTGTTTATTCAGTTGTGTATGGTTGTGACTCGGGTACCTATTGTTTATTATTTAATGTTTCATCCTTGCTCATTTATTAATTCCTTAGCGTCCGCAGTTCTACGTGTTGGTGCCTAATTTTATGCAGTTTCTGAGTTGAAATTTATTTTATTTGTTTACTTTATATGACGACTTGGTGATTTTAATATTTTTCGATCTTACAGATTACAGAAGAATGCTGTAAAATTGTTTCATTTTTTAATATTTTCAGCCCCATTTAGAATATAAGTATGATTTTATGTAGTATGATGTTATCATATTTTGTTTTTACTTACTTTGTTCTGAAAGTTTCAATGTTTTTAGTGATGTGTTTTAATGGTCATTATTTAATTTTTTTGTAGATTTCTGTTTTTTATCATGATGTTTTTTATCATTAGGTCAGTTGCAGTGTCAATCTTGAGAGCCAATGGCGTACAGGGGAAGAAGAGCTCTACACATTTATACTCAAAATGAGTGTTTTGCCGAACAGCTAGGTCACTCGGAAAATGTGAATATATTAGGCGGAGGGAGAACGAAGGCTGGGAACATAATTACAACTTATATTCTCTTATAATTTATTTCGTTTTTTCTCAATTGATGAATCTTCATTTTTTGGGGCTAGGCTATTTTTCGGATGCGATGGGAAGCTCTTTTATTGTTCCTATTTTTGTTCTCTTTTCATCGTAAAGATTTTGTAAATATAATATCAATGGAATGATGTGATAAAATTGTAATAGAGTAATTTTTAATATAATTATTTATTGTTCCCAATTATGTCTTTGCATGTTATTTATGTAATTAATGAGGGCACGTTACTCTGATGACTTCTTTTCGTCTTTCATTGCAACACTGTTTATTCATTCAGTTGGGTACGCTTTTTTTGTGATTTAGGTATCTATTGTTTATTATTTAATGTTCTTTATCTTGTCTTTGATGAAGTTTTTTGAATTTGAGTGTTTCTACTGTTTTTGTGTTTAGAATTAATATTGCCTGATCTCTGTTTTACGAGATGGTGCTAGGTTTATGCGTTACTGTGTTGAAATGTATTGTGTTTTGTTTACTGTATTTCACGACTTGGCGATTTTAATATTTTCAATCTTGTAGATTACAGAAGAATGGTGTAAAATTGTTTAATTTTTTAATATTTTCAGATTCATTTTACGTAGAATATAAGTTACGATTTTATGTAGATATATTTTTACTTATTTTTTCCTGAAGGTTTCAATGTGTTTAGAGATGATGTATTTTTAATTGTCTTTATTTGAGTTACTGTAATTTCAATATTTGAATCTGTTTTTTATGTAGATTACTATAGGTATTTTTAATATTAGTTTGAGTTACAGAGTCAATCGTCAGAACCAACGGCCTACAGGGGAAGAAGGGCTTTAAACATTTATACTCCAAACGAGTGTTTTGCCGAACAGCTAGGCCACTCGGTTGAAGACGAAATCACATGAAGAGCAAGGCGAAGGCAGATCAGTGAAATGACGATGGCTTATGAAGATCAGCTGGAGAGTAGTGACAGAAGGCGGAATATATTAGGCGGAGGGAGAACGAAGACTGAGAAGTTACTTTTATTGTTTATGTTATTATTCGAGGTGATGTGTGTCCTTTAATTGATCCTTGTATTGGGTGAGTCATTGTAAAAAATTGTAAATATAGCAATGGTATGGTGTAATAAAATTTGAAGAGGGTTATTTTTAATATAATCATTTATTGTACCGAATTATGCCTTTGTATCATGATTTTTATGTAAATAATTAGCGCATGTTATTCGATTTGCTTCTTCCTGTGTTTTATTGCAAAATTATTTGTTTATTCAGTTGTGTATGTTTTTTATTACTCAGGTACTTCATGTTTATTATTTAATGTTTTTTTCTTGCTCTTTGATTAATGTCCTGGCGTTTTTTTTAGAAATTGATTTTTACTAATGGTCATGGGTTTAGGATTAATATTGCCTGGCCTCTGTTACACATGATGGCGCTAATTTTATGCAGGTTCTGGTTTGAATTTTAATTTACCTTGGTTACTATATTGATGGTTGGATGATACTATAATTTTCATTCTTGTCTTTACTGAAATTACAGTGATTACTATATTTGTGTTTGGTATTTCTATAAGTGACTGATTCTGCAACTCAACCCAATGTTAAAAAAACAATCTTCAGAGCCATAGGCCTACTGGGGAAGGAGGGCTCTATAAATTTATACTCCTAACGAGTGTTTTGCCGAACCGCTAGGTCACTTGGAAGACGGCACACTTCTTTTCTTCCAGAATGAACTTAAAAACCATTTACAAGTGTTATGCATTGCATATAATACGATGTTTACATGCCAATTGGACCCCATTCAAATTTTACTCCAAGTTGTACGATGCAGTCTTTCCCTCTTGAAGGCGACCTTATTGTGACAGAGCTCCATTCTCCTTCTTATTTGTACTGTTATTTAGTTAATTTGGTTGGCTACTTCGGTTTTGGTTGTATAATTGGGCACTGCTATACTTACCATCACAGGGCTCGAATTTTTTTTTCTTGTGGGCTGACAAATATATCAATTTAATAAGGATCCGGCTGGTGAATACTTCTATTTGCTTTAGGAATTTATTAATTTACTTGTTATCTACTGCTGAAATAATAACACCTTTGTTTTACTGAATTATCGTCCAGCGACATGAAGTGTCTTCTTCATATTTCTTTTATTTTCATTACTTTTTATCTTTCTTTTCTGATATTTTTTTTTACAAACTTAACTGATTTCTCAAAACCGTTCATCTACATTTTTCTTTTGCATAAGATGTCATCTACATTTAACCTGGGAGGAGAACGAGTCGAGATGTTAGTTCATGACTAGCTGAAATAACCCGGAATTGTTGGGGCATTAATTTATCTCGGTCAGGTTATTAGACAGGAAAAAAAATTGAATGATTTATCTAAATGATAGTCATATAGAACTCTTTAAGTTACGATATATCAGTATAAAAAGCATTATGAAAATTGGATGATAGATTCAAATCGACATCTATTATCGGTTGAAATCGATCGAACTAAAAGTTATAGGAGAGCAACGTATTTCTTGCTGATACGCATGAACTAGAACACATGAACAACCTAGGGTAAATAGTCAAATCTTGCAGTCTCACTGACTGTTTTCATAAATGGAGATTAAAATTCAATCCAGTAAAAACGTAAATACATCCTAAATTTTGACCTTCAGAAAACCGAAAACATCTACCATCACTAAGTATAAACATCATCCAACTACCCGGACTAATTCGGGCTATACCGGGAAGTATTTGCCATGAGTATTCCGTATTATAAAGGACTGAGTAGTGCATCAGAGAAGGAGGACATTCAACATCTTTTATGATTGTACTCGAGGAACAATTTAAAGTTGTGCCAAAGAATACAAAGTGAGTTCATGCTGCCGAAGGTTTCGGAAAGATCCAATTTAAACAGTTCAATGACTTTTTATTTTTTCTTTGTAAACAAGTGTATTCATTTCTTTTGTAAATAAACCATTTACATGTTTCTAGGGTGTTTATATGTTTCTGAATAAAAATTTGTGTATAGAAAGTATTTTTTTCAAACCAACTTTGTAATGCATATTGCCGCTCAGCAACGACTTTCCGGTAACAGTTTTCTATTTCCTTTAGTCTTTGCTAGCTATTCGGACTTGCCACGTACTCTTGCCAGCTGCCATCTACCGCTGCCCAGAGAACTTTTTTCACATTTTCTTAATTTTTTGGTCTCCTGATAGTCGAAGGAAATATTATTTTAACAGTATTAAGGAGCAGTAAAACATCGTCCTAAATGGCAATTTTCTTTCAAAAATTTGGAGCCGTTTTTAAGAAAATGACGTTTAAGCGCTACTGTAAATTCGAAATTTGAATTTTGTTTCACAGAAAATGTTTGAGTTTTTATTTAATTAGAAATGATTTGAAGCACTTTAACTTCAAATACAATAGTGTTTACAAATGCTAGAAATGTGCATTTTAACGGTGTGAGAGATCTTTAAAAAAAATTTAATTTTTACATTTTTGAAAAAAACAAAAAATATGACCAAATGAACTTTACGTCATGTTAAAGAGTGCAATTAGTACTATCTGTTTGAAAATTTTGAAGAAAGAATTTGGAGCCATTTGTGAGAAAATTACTTTTGAGTATGTCTGATAATAAGGGATTTTGAGCTAGTTTTCACAGAAAACGGCCGAGTTTTCGAGAAACTTTATAGGACATTATTTAAAGCACGTGTACTCATAAAAAAGTTAAAGTGAACAAATCGCCGCTCATGGCGCTAATCGAACTAACTACGTGAGAGACAAGTCAAAAAAGTAGGTTTTGTAATTTTTGAAAACAAATGCGAGAGCAAACTCAGCAAAAATAGAGCAAACTGATGTTTATATCAACTCATAGAGGTACACTACCTCTACCAAAATTTAAAAGAAAAAATTTGGAACCATTTTTGAGAAAATATTGTTTTATTTTTTTAAACTACATGTATTGCACGAAAACTACAAATGGTTTCAAAAACAGTACATGATCTCAACGTAAAAAGTAATTATGGACAACAAATTTTATTTCAAGAAAAATCTCTTCAATTTTGTACTTGCAGGAAGACGCCGAAAAATCAAACTTTTGCAATTTTCGAAACTTCAGAGTTAACCGTGAAAATCGGAACTATGACACCTTTATTAGTGTATTTACTCTTTTCTTAAAAGAAATTTAAAGAAAAACTTTAGTGCGTTTTTGAGATAATTTTGAAAATGTCCCGGGGGCTTGATGTTAAGTACCCCAAATTTTGAAGAAAGTTTTTCAAAATCGCAGCGCCTCGAGTCGAGCCAGATCCATTTTGAAAAAATCCTACGTATGTTTTAGCCAGTAGTCGTGTTCAGAGACAGCCAGACGAACGTTTTGAAAAAAAAACAACACTTTTTCGGTATCTGGAAACCCCAAAATCGATTTTCCGCAGCATTACCTAACTTTTCCTATACTAAATATATTACTCCGTATGTACGTATGCATAAGTGAACGTAAAATAATTGCTTTATATTGAATTTAGAGCCTATTTTCGAAGTTTCGTTGTTTCCTCCTTGAGCACATGATTGCCAAGTAAGACACTAGTAATCAATTTACGAAGGTTTAGTTAGTTATTACAATACACAATTCAGAACTGTGTAGGATCTGTATGTCGATCGCACAGAAATATATCCAGGTAAAAATTGACTAATTAGCTTAGCCACTGGGGTAACTAATCCTCAGAATTAACTTGCCAACACACATACCACTGTATCAATTATGTTGGTCAATCATTTAAAAGACAAAAAAATTCTTGAAATAACAGTTTTATACAATATTAAATGATATACATAGAATTCACAACGTTTCGAAAATTACTGATTTCCATCATCAGGTGACGAAACAAATCAATATATTATAAATAATGGCTAAATACAAACAGAATAATTACAAAAAATAATGAACACAAGTCAACAGACCGCACCTTGTAAAATAACTTTAGAAAATTTAGTATATTATATAATAGTGTGGTGTCATACGGGTGTAATCAAAACACAGACGAGAGTGGATTGTAATAACAGTGAGTTTATTCATAAACTAAACCATAGTCACATAACAAATTTCACTGCTTCCAATTAACTAAATAAATCGATTCCACTACTAGGAGAGATTTTAATCGAACGGCTACCACACCGCTCTATATCTGAGACTTAATGCATGTCTCGCTCGTCACGACAATGAATTGCCGGCCCCCTCGTCCACGTGCGTCACTCACACAAACTTACGCACAACTGCCCGCCGACGCTGCTGAGAACACGAAGAAGGGATGCCTTGCTCTCGCCCATTATATTGGTGGGTATTTTGCACACCATTCGCTAAGCAAATGATTTAGTTTTCAAGGTCGGCCGAGAACTAGGTGTTCGGTGGAAAGTGCGTGACGTCGCGCCCACCGGTTTAGATAAGAGGGCTTCAAACGGCCGCGCCGGCCATTGCGACATCAAGTGGCGTCGACAGAGCGTCACCTGCACCTACACGAGGCGTTCGACAGCCAGATGTCCAGTTAGATGCTTTCGAGAAGAGCCGCATCGTGGGTGAGCAGGAGGCTGGTTGGTTCTGTCGCCGTATCGCCCGCCACACCGGTCGTATGGTCACCACCATTGCCCGCTTTTGGCGGCAATGGATTGAGGAAGGCATGTACATACCAAATGCAGGATCTGAACTTCCGCCACGCTCCACGAGAAGGGAGTACCGACGGATTGTCCGTCACGCGCGAACAGATTCATCGGCAACGATAGGTGCCATTCAGTGGGCTGGTCACATTGTGTAAGTGCCAGTACCGTTGGCAGGCGGTTGACAACGCAGGGCTCGCCGCACACCGCATTACGACACCTTTCACTTACACCTCAGCAATGTCGCTACAGTCTCGCCTGTTGTCGGGAACGACGGACCTCGGGGCCGTGCAGATTGGCAGAGGGTCATCTTCAGCGACGAGTCCCGCTTCTGTCTTGATAGCGGCGATCACAGGGTCCGTGTCTGGAGGCGCAGTGGGGGAGCACCACGAAGAACGGTTTGTGGTATCCCATCACTCGTTCTGCCAGCCTAGTAGTGGTGTAGGGCGCGATATCCCATGGTGCTCGTTCACCGTTAGTGTTCCTCGGAGACACCGTGACAGCCGCACATTACATTCAGATCTGGCAACCGGTGGCGCTGCCGTTCGTGAAAGCCCACGCCGAAGTCCTATTTCAACAGGACAAACGCGCGTCCGCATACCGCAGCAATCTCCCGAGCATGCCTTGCTGCCGTGGATACTCTGCCATGGCCAGCCGCATCGCCAGACCTCTCCTCGATCGAGAATGTTTGGGGTGCTACGGAGTGTGCGACCAGGATCCCACCCCTACCCACCAATCCGCAAGAACTGCGCGCTCAGGTGCATGGTGCATGGGATGGACTAGCACATGACTCCATTTGAGACCTGTACAACTCCATGCCGCGACGTCTGGACGCGTGTGCTCGCCAACACGGTGGCCCCATGCCATACTAACATGTACCGTCTGTGGCCGTGTAGCGCAATAATGTTTGACCTACAAATGTGAAACTGCAATAATTTTGTATGCAGGGTACCCTCTACCTGCTTGCCAAGCATGATCGCAATACGCCTCGTCCTTCTGGGTGTAGCTTTTTTATGAAGATGAGTGTATTTTGGTACATTTGTTGGATTCTACCTTAGTAGTTAAACAAAGATATGTTTTGATGCATAGCGTTTCTAATATCAATCTAGGATACGATAAATTTTCACGAGCTAAAATTTTTGTTTCTAAGGAAATTTACATGATGAGACGTTACAATTCTATGTTCTGTTAAAGAATTTTGTCTACATGGCAGGTCTTTAATATTTTTTAGGCACTAATCATCTTGTAGTCAATTTTTGATTAGTTTAACCAATATAAGATCTATTACAATTATTACAATTGATTTGATTAACTACATTGTTTAAGTCTAATTTTGCTCTAATATACTTCACATTTGGGACTATATTACACTAATTTATTACTCTATTTACTAGTTTCAATTTGAATTTAGTCAAAAGTTCATTTTTGAGAAAATTGTTTATTTGAGGGATGTAGGGTAAACAAATCAAATCATTCATGGATTCCGTGGTATTAATCCTGCAAGGTTTCCCATATTTAATGAATTTTAGTCTCTTAGATATAATTTTTTCTATGAATTTTAAAGGGTAGGTATTAAACTTCAATATCTCTAAAACTTTACGTAAATTATCGGTATGGAAACGGGCAGACGACAATTTTATGGCTTTGTCAACTAAATTTGAAACAACTGACATCGTAATACTAATTGATGCTTGGATAGATAATTTAATATAATTCCAGAAAAAACCGTTTTGTTATACCAAGATGTTTCAAACATTGTATTTTTTCTAAAAAAATACATATAAAAAGTTTAAAGAACATTTTTTTTGTTTCTAAAGTAAATTTTATTTTATCATTAAACGCATTAAATTTATTTAGTAATTCATCAATTTGGTTTTGAGGTAAAACAATAAATGCATCATCAACATAACATGTAAAATGAAGTTTAGATCATTTAAGATTTGTGATTCTAGATGTCTCACCACACTTTCTGAAAGTCAGAAGCTTATCGGACTATCGATAGGTAGTTACCGTCAGTTAGGTACACTTGTCGGTAGAAGGTACACAAGATGAAGAGTTCGAGCGCGGTCGCTTGTCCTTTCGTTACGAACCTGCTCAGGCATTTGCCTGGTATTGAGGAAACACATAAGCTGGAGTAACCACGGAAAACTACCCATCAGAGCAGTCGGCCGGTAGAAGCGGCAGACTGCTCTGATGGGTCTCTGATGATCCAGACAGCGCAGAATTTCAGGCTAGCTAGCTAGTGTCGAAAATCCGCCACTGTCGAGACTCACACCTAGGACTTCTCGGTCCGACTTGCTGCAGAAACAGCAACAATGCTCTGAGCTAAATTCAGCTTGTCCGACAGCACAATTTTCCTATTTTCATTTGGACCTACTTTCATTTAGACCTTCCCTACTGCATATGCAGCAACTTGTTTTAGGACGAAACGTGGGAGGGTGAGACGTTTCGGAAACGAGGCCGTCTATATGCATAACTTTTGGTGTTTGATCCCGCACTGAAAGGCAGCGGGCAACCGATTTCGTATCCCGTCAGGAAAAAAAAGAAAAAAAAACGGACGAATTGCATACAACGTCAATGGTCCCGTCACTCAGCGCAGTCAGCTCCAACTGACGCGCTCGCGGCCCACGCGCGTCGCGGCGCCGCCGCCCCCCCCCCCCGCCGAACAGCGGCGCTTCGCGTCCCTTCGCTTCGTGCCAGAGCTCGTTTCCCTGTAGCGCGGCCACTCACATTGATTTATTATTTCGTGTTTCGGGCCACGTCAACTGCTCTGCTCATTAACCCCGTAAGTGTAGTGCATGTTTCATCACGGGTGATGGTGGTGGTGATGTCGGTGTCGGAGGTGATCTAAATTTGGCGTGATTAAGTAGCTAGCATCGAAAATGCTACGAGAATCGGGGCTTGCGCCTCTTGCTATGCTGCTCTAACATGTAGAAGTTATTTTTAAAAACGGCTTCCGCGTAAATGAAAATCTTATCTAAGCTAATTATAATAATAGTCGCACAAAATTTAAAAAAAGTTGTCAGACCCAAAGACATGAGACATGTTTTGTGTGTGCCTGTTTAATTATGTGAACAATTACCTCACTCTTGAGAGCCTTTACATTTCTTCGATAAACAGATAGAGTATATCACGATACAGTGACGGAAACTTGGGTACACGAAGAATTTATGGATCAGACGATCTAATCCTTTGCACGTCTGTCGGCTCGCATTTCAGCCAACGGAATTCTCAATGTTTGGTTGGTTCCGTTAGAGCTCCAGTCGATCTACGTTGCTTAGAGATCGACGTAGGTATATAGCTCATTTTCGCGGCACACAGTTACTCCATGGTAATACGTGATTTAGTTATTAACATACATAAACATAATTTCTCTCTCTATGCAACAGAAATGACGTTAAGCAGTTATTATGAATTGGAAGTAAAAACACATCAAATATGTTTCGAATGAAAACCAGTGGTGATGCGCGGCATACCGCAAAAATCTCTTCTTAATGTTATTACACGACAATTATTTAGATTTTTAAAAAGTGTATGACCTCATTTAAAGATATGCAGTTGAATGAAGTTACGCAGAAATCATCCAAGGCACAAGTATGAAAATGGTTGAAAAAAGCTTGGAAAGTTGTGGCATGTCCTAAAATCTAGGCAGCTAGGCTGCCCTCCAAAAATTAAATGTGTGGAATGTGGCTGTAGGAAGTTCGATATATTCAGTACACGGAAAATATAAAAAAAAGTTGTTTCATGTCAATCAATTATGTCTTGAAAACTAATAAAATTAGGGAGGTTTACAAATTCTGGAACAATACAATCACCACTCACTATGTAAACAAAGTTGGACATGATTTTGAAGCGCTCGTTCTGATAATTATGTTTTATTAAAATTTAGTGTTTATTCTAAAGACTGGTAAATAATAGTAGCTGATAAAACATCTGGCCCACTACCTTTCTTTTGAAGTAAAAATCACGTAATTTGGTTAAGTACCAATCTCAAACTCCTTTGTAAACGTAAACCATTAGTGTTTTAAATATAAAGATTGTTGCCATTTTATTATTTCAGAGATTTTATTATTTCAGGGAAAATAGTCACACTACTTTATACACAATTTCTTCTATTCTATCAAAAAGTCAAGAAATATTCTTCTACGATTTTCAAGAATACGTTGAAAATGTCATAGGAACTTCGTGTAAAGTACCCCCTGCCCTCCAAATTAAAATAGCTAACTGAAATCTGGAACCACTAAGAAGTTTCAGTTCAAAAGGTTTTAGTCTGACAGTTAAGCGTGAGACATACGTCCATCCATCCATAAAATCACCGAAATCGAATTGATAAGGTGTTTCCAGTAGTTTTAGTATTAGAATAGTATACAATTGGTTTACAGTAGTTTATGGAGGAAAAGGAAACAAAGATGTTGAGGCCCCAATTGTAAGTAGACGCTGTTCGATAGTGGGATGTTTAGATTTGTTGGGTGGTGATAAGCCGTGATTAGAGGACCAGTGATGGAGGGTGGCAGAGGTTGAGGGAGGAGAAAGATTAGTATATGGGGGTGTTTATTTATTATTTATTTGGTCAAAAACAGTAAAAAACTCTATATGACGAATGGGGGAAGAGATTATCAAAGTTTCTTGAGGCCCAGAATGGAAGAAAAAAACGAAAACAAAAAAACGCGAGATCAGAAACATTTGAAAAACTAGACATTTTCGTTCCCGAGTTATAGAAAAACAATTTCAACGGTAAACGAACTGCCGATTTGATTTTTCTGCATTGCTAACAAAATAGTAACGAACATCAGTTCTATGCTGATTATACAGACTTCCACAGGTGTAGAGAAGCGAGGGGTCACGTGCTGCGGTCATTGACTTTGGAGCCAACAGTGCGCGTAGGGTCGCGAAAATCGGGAAAGCGCGTGGGATAGGGAGCATGGAGAGCCTTTCATAGAGTAAACTATAATGGAGGCGACGCTGGTCCATGCCGTTTGGTGCGACTTTCACAGGCCAAAGTTATTTCATTGTGTTTTGAAGGTGGAAGACAACCGGAAGTGGCCATTGTGCCGCTGACCGCTTGCACGTGTCGGGCGCCTATTGAATGAAAGCGAAGAATCGGAAAAGGGAGAGCATGTGGATGGTGGCGGAGAATGAATATCGTATTGAGACACATTTGTCTCCACTCGGGCATAAGTGACAATGCGACGTCCAGCATGTTGGGTACATTAAGAACATTGTGTTACGAAGGGATGGCAGTGTTGTAAATGTGCCATGTATTTAGGCACGGAGAGAGAAAACGAGACAGACTTCTTGCACTTGAAATGGATTTTCGGAGAAGAAGCAGTGGCACTTCCAAACTGAAGCACGTGCATAATGAGATATGGGATATTATGGGCGTTTAAAAGAAATATTATCGACAAAATTAAAACGGTATGGTCATCTACAAAGAATGGAGGAGTTTAGATGGCCTAAATTAATATGGAAATGGACTTCTCCCGAGAGAAGAAACCGGAGTCGACCACCAAGAAGCTGGGCTCAAGATATACAAGACGCGATGGCTGCCAGAGAACTCCAGGAAGGAGATTGGGATGATTGAGAAAAATGGAGAACGGGAAGGGAGATGCGGCGTCAGCAGTAAAAACTTTATATATATATTGAAACGAATTGTTATCACTCACGAGATAACAATGCGTTCTGACGAATATTAATAATTTGAACTGCGTGGCAGCGGCCAGCACACCACGGAGTCGGGTGCGGGGAACCGGAGTCGGTTCGCGAGAAGCACCACAGCGGCCACGAGGCGCGACAGTGCCGGAGAAAAGTTCATAGAGTACGGACGTGCGAAGGGTGGCGGAAAGTTAGTCATCGGATGAAGAGGGGCGAAGCGATGCGGACTGTTAATCGGAGAGAGGAATGCACGTGAGTGTTGCGCCACAGAACTGGGAAGGTGTTGGTTAAGGAAATTGAGTGACGAATGTGGAAGTGCAGTTTAAGGAGTGAAACAAGACGAAGCGGCCATAAGATCGTAGTGGAGTATAGCCTGCAGTGAATGATATCCACGTGGTGTGAATGGAATTAGGAGAAGAAACGGAACAGTACATATCCGCAATCGACCTGACTAATGGTAAATTAGGTGAACAGTCGACGATAATTACTGCCGAAGTTAAAATCCGCAGGCGAATGCAGTAGCAACGTTTTAGAAACGTTAGAAGCACGACAACGGCCGAGAGTGGGGTGAGAGCCGGCCACGTTGGCAGAGGAGCCCCCGGTCTCCCGAACGCGGCCGAAGGCAACGAATATCTCCGAAGGGCCCGGCGGCGGACGACGGGTCGACAGGCAGCGGATGAAACAAGTGACCAGGGCGGCATCGCAGGACTCCCTCCCCCTTCGCCGGCTCCCCGGCGGTACGAAGAGGCCAGAACGCGGCAGTGCGGCGCCCGGCGCCGGGTCCCCGGCGGAGGAGTGAGCAGATGGAGACGCTATTCAGGTTGGAGTGTCACGGGTAGAACGGCGGGATGGGTAGGGAGGGAAGGTAGTTAGCCCTTGGAGAACGTTGATTTTATGTCGTTATATAACAATATTTTTTTCCAAATATTGTTAAGCATAAGATAGGGAACAGAATGAATGCTAACGTAAATGTTAAAGGCCACCCATTTGTAAAATAACTATTTGTGTAATAAAAGGAAAATTCTGTTAATCACAGTTTCCAGTGTACGCATGATTAAAGCCGGAGCCCATTCCCGGACAAGAATCCCTGTCCCTTATATCTCTATTTCTTTCTTCTTAATTTTGTGCAGAGTCTATCCACGACTCGTCTCAATATATATATATATATATATATATATATATATATATATATATAGAAACGCACCGCGCCTCTAAATAGAAACGCGATACATTTCAACTTAAACAACCAGAGAACATACAAACGGCGCGAGCATAACTAGGCAGCATGGCAACACGGAGGGGAAGGGGGGCGTCACGTGGAGCGCGAGACACGAGGGGAGGACAGCGAGAAGTCGGTTGAGAAGGGGAGACGAGCGGAAGCCACGCTAGCGGACGGAGGTGGTGCGCGAGCGGTGCGAGTTATTTGGGGAAAAGTACCCCTAAGTGCTGAATAACTTAATAGACTTGCATAGTATTACATTTCGGACCGTTAAAGAAGTGTGATGCAGACCGAACAGCATTGGGAAGTCAACGGATAGAGTGTATGGTAAACCGAAGAGTGTGAAACCGCCTGTAGCGTGAGCACATGCATCGCGAACGTAGGTTTTGGGGAAAGATAGAATGTGTAGTGCACAAGACAGTGACTGAACCAGTGATCATTTGTGAGACCGATCAAGCAGTGTCTGACGGGTTTTCAGTGTATAGGAACTTTCCATAGTGAAACTGTATGATGACGCGTGAGGAGAACAAGAACACGTGGGTATAGGTTACCGATATTTCAACGGTGATTCAGAGAGTAATATAGTGTAACGTGTTTAGCATAATCAGTTACAACCCAAATCTGGAGTTCAGACTGTCAGGACAAGCATAAGTTAATTAGATGCACTAGTGTAGAATATACGCGTGGAGCAGCGTGAGGGGCGAACACTTGCCTACTCATCTCCGGCTGGGGGCCGAACGGCTCCGGGACCACGCGACGGGAGCCGAAGCCGCCGCCACCATCGGCGCCGGGCCCCAACGAAGCGACGTGACCCAGGTGGTAACAGGTATGATGCTAGCATAGAAGGTATTAAGTTTTGTACCAAAACATAGTAATCATTGCATAGGGGATCAGTGTTCGAAAAAGTGTAATAGTGATATTAGATGAATAAACATCAAACTGTCGTTGTATAATAAACTGTATGTATTTATTGTACCCCGAACATCCCAGGGTCCACATTCGCGAAAAAGATCCCGAGCCCTGCCTGAAACAAACAAATTTATTGTACCGTGCCACTTCACGGATAAGTCACGATTGACCCCGAGCAGTCGGTACGTCACAATATATATATATACACATACACACACACACATACAAATGAGAATCTACTTTAAATCTTCTTTAAGACCGAGGATGTTCGTGTTGATGGGGTTACTTTGAATGCCGGTGAAGGATCTCAGTGTAGTAGCGCAGGTGGTTGGCTGGTGCCATAAATTTGGTACGATATTGGACACCAACTAAGTCGGGGTGTAAAGCAAGTTGTCTTCAACTGCCCCGATCTGGGCGCTCCTATATGTGTAAGTTAGTAGATTATATTGATTACAGTATTTAGATTGGAATGTTTGAATTTGCTAAAATTGTGTTCATTACAGCACTTTAATTTTATTTAATCAAAGAATAGTAAAAACTGTGTGATAAATGGGGGAGAAGTATCATCTGTGGTCGTTTTATTGAGTTCCAGAATCTATTCCCAACATATTAACTCTGAATAATTAGCTAATGGAAAAATTCAAAAAAGCGAATTTTGTAATATTTAGTTATGTTTATATCATTTGGTAAAGAGTTGAATAATTTCGGACTATACATTGATATGAGATTTACTTCAGCGAAATTTACAACAAATCCTTCAGCAATAAGTCTGCGGACATGTATTTTGCATTATTAATGAATATATTAATCAGTTCATTTCCAAGTTGCTCACTATCAAAGAATGGGTATTATTTTATTAAGAAAGATAACTTTTCTGAAGGAAATAAAACTTTGTAAGTGGAAAAATGCTTTTCGTCAAGTATTCAATACAAAGAAAGTTTTCAAAAATCTTGAAACCGATATTCAATCTGAGACAGTTCCAAGTCAATAACTTTAAAAGAGAAGGCTTTGTATCTTTCAAATTATTCTGATCCTGAAAGTTCATTCATGGTTATGTCTGCTTTGATTCAGTTTTCAACAGTCTCTTCATATTTAGTACGACATATTACTACGTATCTCTACAATTTCAATCTCTATATATTGCTTACCCCAAAATTCCGCATTGTTGAGCGAAAACTGCTTTGCGATAACGTGAACCGTTTAGAAGTTGTGGGAATGGCCAATAATTGTTGGGACACTCTCTATAACACTAAATCTGTGGCTTCGTTAATTGTTTAATAAAGAAAACACGAACAACAAATCACAGAAGGGGTACACAAACGGTACACTCTACTTTTCCATTATGTTTGGGCGATGAGGCGTTAGGGCAAATTTGGTGGCGACGCGTAGACGTGCATCGCGAAAAATGTGGGATGCCTGCGCATGCTTGGAGCCTAGGCTCTCTTCACAATGAGTGCGAGAGAGAAGGAGAAAGTGTGTATCCAGCACACGCCCTCTTGTGCGCGTGAGGGGCGAAGCCAGGCAGCCGCATCTGTTCACTAGCAGGTTCCTCGTTCAGCTAGCGGCGCTTCTAATTCCCTCACGAATAAGCGGGGAAAAAGGAGTCGAACAATTTTTTTAAACAATTTAGTAAAAAATATTGAAAAAAATGGCACACATAAAGACAGATTTTGTTGAAAAGTAATTTGGATATTCTGAGGTACGCAGATTACCCTTCAGCTCCGACACTTCGAAGTAAGTGAATATTTGAATGAAGAATAATTCCCTTCTTTAACTTCAGGCTCGATCGATCATGTTCGTGTCTCTTTCACAACAATTAACAACCAAGATCTGGGGTACCAATTAGGACCTCCACAACTCCAGCTCGCATCGACAATTCCGCCCGAGAAATTCGGACAACCGCGCGAACACCGTCCCAGCACGCCTCGAGAACTCCCATCGGGGAAGCCAGAGACGGCATCAGCATTCGCCGCCCGAAGGCCGAAGTTTTCGGGAGCAGGCGGCAGCGGAAGCCTCGGTGGCGAAGCCGCCGCCCCCCGCCGCCCCCGCCGCCCCCGCCGCCCCCGCCGCCCCCCGCCCGCCGCCCCCGCCGCCCCCGCCGCCCCCGCCGCCCCCGCCGCCCCCCCGCCGCCCCCGCCGCCCCCCGCCGCCCCCGCCGCCCCCGCCGCCCCCGCCGCCCCCGCCGCCCCCGCCGCCCCCGCCGCCCCCCGCCGCCCCGCCCGCCCCGCCGCCCCCGCCGCCCCCGCCGCCCCCGCCCGCCCCCGCCGCCCCCGCCGCCCCCGCCGCCCCGCCTCCTCTGTCCCCGCCACCGACCCCCGCCCACGCCACCGACCCCGTCGTCGCCACCACCACCGCAGCAGCTTCGCTCGGAACAGCGCCAACAAGTGCGAACTTGGTGCCTGCGGAGTGGAACTTGGACGCCGGCCGTGAAGCCTCGCGATTTACGCAGGTCGCCGCCCGCCGCCGCACGCCCGGGCTCCCGCCCGCCAGCCCTCCCGCCCGCCGACGCTTCTCTTCTGCGATCTACCGCCGCCGCCGTTGCCTGGCATTTCTCAGAAGGGCTCGCGCCCGGTGCAAACGAAGGAAGCCAGTTTATTTGGAGCCGTTGTTTTGCCCGGTAGTCCTGATATACACGCTTCCTTTTGACCAGCGATTCTGGAGTTTGGGTGACCGCATTGTGGGCGCAGTGCCGCTTCTGAAGCGCGTGAAGTTCGTCAAAATCGAATCACCGAATCGTTCGTCTAAGGAAGCGTGTAAATTGGGTCGTAGAGGTGGCGTGCATCGTCCAGGGCGATCGATATACATTCACTACAATGGAGCGTTTTAGTTTTATAAGCATGTTTACTGTAAATATTGTATCGTGGAGCAATCTGATGGCTAACATTGAGCATAACAATCACGTAATATTCACAACTATTGTATGTATTCTGAAAAAAATATACTTGTGTCCCGAGACATATTATTAAAAATTTATTTAGGAGGACTCCGAGTCATTGGCTTGCATTTTAGGACAAGAGTAAAGATTTTGATATTCTGTTAGATACTGATATTGAATGATATGACAATTTAAGAGCTAACTTTGTTTCGAGACAAACACTTTATATGAAGTGTTTTGACCACAAATCAAGGTATATTGACAACAATAGTTGTAATTGAATGTTGCATTCTTAATGTAATTTGTCATTCTACTAATCGTTGGTATACTTCTTGGAACAACTGTGTTCATGTGACGTTCTCTGATTAGAAACTTTCTGGGGTGGAAAATGCAATGTCATTTACTTGTAGCTAGGGCGAATTCAGCCGCGTCTGGAGATTTCTAGTGGCCGGCTGCCCCTGATCAGCAGTTTTTGCATGGTTTCTCCAGTTAATACTAGGCCAAGCCCGGAGCAATAACCTAACCAACGGGCCGCGATTCACGTTCGTTCTTCCCTTCTCTTCCCTGTCCCATTCTCTGCCCTAACTTACACTTTACACTTACAAGAGCTACAATACCACACAAGTTGAGAGACAATCTGGAACTTAGAGCTTGTCCCAGCTGGGTCTTCTACTGGGAAGGTACACGGATGAGGAAAACGCCGCAACCCGGCGATTAGGTCCGGCGCAGGATCTACCATCCTTCGGGGAAGAACACCTCCAGAGATAAAAGCATGCACTACACTTGCGGGGCTAATTATTCATAGCCGTTGAAATGCCCCGAAACTCGATATAATCAATTATTTACTTGTTTTTGTTATGTTGATTGTAGGGTAATACATGTTTTTCTGCCGTATATCGTATGAGGAGAGTGGCAAATTTTGAAATTATTGGCCCCAAACATTTGTGACGGTTACATTACAATACGTAACTTCATATCATTACCTTCAAATATACTCCCACGCAGGGCGGTGGCACCGACACCCTAGTGCCTTAACATGCCACATGTTCAATGTTGAAGAATGAATTCGAACGACGTCGCAAGCAAAGGTCTTTCAGTAATAAATCTTAACCATACGTTGCCCTTTATACGTATCAAGAAAGATGCAGAAATGGAGCTTTATAAAGTATGTGCGTCGTTATTAGTGCAATATCAATTGTTGAATGTTGCATTTCTATTCCTTTTAAATAAAATAGTGTAAGAAACAGTGCACGGCATTTAGAAAACGAAATCCTTCTTTTCTTTCCCTACAAATTTCAATGAAGGGCCGTTGTGAATGTGGATTTTTTTTATTTTTACCTATGTTTTGCAGTAAAGATGTAGTAATGTAATGCAACAAAACGTGTCTACTTTGCGACAGAAGAATTCTGGGTTTGTGATTACAAACAAATGAACAGTTTTACTCCTATATGTAGAAAACTACTTCATCTTATGTGTTTTGTAGTAAGAATCTACGTTTTTGTGATTCCTGGACTCCAAAAATTGCTTTACGGGAAAACGTCTGTCAGTCTGTCCGTTTGTAGAAAACACTAAATTGATATTCACTTATTGATCTACTCAATGGTACCATTATTGATATTCATTAAAAGTACATTTTTATTTTGGGGTGAATTGATCAGCTATTTTACGGAGAATTTTGAATCGCCCTGTGTCAGTCACAGTTTTTTCAATAGAATTGTAGACAGAATGTTGGCGTAACTACTAAATCAAGGCTGATTAAGTTCAAAACGTTTCTGTCACATCTGTAGCATACATTAATCTCCATTTACTCATGTGCTCTATGCTTGTGGCCAAAACGGGACGTTCCAGTGGCTTCGCAGTCAGAGAGCAGCTACTTTGACACGCTGCCAAATTTCTAGATTCTTCGAGTTTCATAAAGTGGTGCTCATTTATTTGCATTTTGGCAACGTTCAAAAGCACCTTCTTTTTTGAAATGAGCAAACAGATTAAAGAACATTTGCCTGTTCTAACAACATTTCTGAATATTGAGAAAATTAATTCTTTAGCTAAGACTTACATAATTCTCTTTCAAAACTGAACATAATATAAAACATATCTGCTTACAAAATCACCTTAAGATAATCTTAATAAGAAAGAGAGAGAGAGAAAGAGGGGATAGAAAGAGAGAGAGAAAGGGAAGATAAAAGGGAAAGTGGAGAAAGGGACAGAAAAAGAGAGTGAAAGAGAAACGTAACCGCATTTAAAATATTTTTTATTCGTTATTATTCGACAACATAATCGTAAGTGCATAATGATCAATTACCAATACTGATATCCACACCGTTGCAAATCATTCGCAAATGTGGTTTCATTACAACTAGTGGTGCTAAACAGCACATATTTTCTCTCGCTATTCCTAACTTTTTAATTTTCGAAATTCAGAGAGCTCAACGAAAAATCAGACATTCTGTTTTTTAAGCATTCCTTGTTTTACACACAAAAATAATTTCGATATATGTGTCATTTCCTCTATCCTTGGAAACAATTAAAGAAAAAAATTGGAGCACCTTCTGAAAAAATATTTTTTTATATGGCATAATTTCAAGCCGAAATAACGCGAAAACCACCACACATGCTTTCCAAAACATTCTAACATAAATTTTTCTAAAGATGTACTTTGTAGAATAGACATCATTTAAGGAAGAGACGCCGAAAAAAAATTGAACATTATCAATATTCGTAAAATCAGAGATTTCAAGGCATATAGGACATGCAAAAGTTTCTAACGGTTTTCTACGCTATTCGAGAAAAAACTTGATTAAAAAAATTTGGAGCCACTTTGAAAAAAAAAATGAAAATATTATGAGGCTTCATGCACAGGTATCTTAAAATCAAAAATTCCTTTCTAAATTGCAGAGCCTCTAGTTCGTCCAGGTTTTGGAGAATATCAGTTTTGGAGAAAATCATCTCAACGTTTTAGGCGTTAGCATTTATCACAGGACAAATGACTGATAGACGGATAAACAGACGGATAGATAGACGGACGGAAAGACAGACGGACAGGGACAAGCAGAGGGAGAGACTGAGAGAGTGAACGGACAGGCAGACGAATGGACAGAGAAACAGAGGGACCAATAAATGGACAGTGGGACGAACAGTTGTGCAGAAGGACGGAGTGTGTTATACCGTGTGTTTCAAGATTTTGAGTTTGATATTGTAAAAACTCCTTTATTATTTTGACGATAGGAAAGCTTTACGACGTTTCTACACATAACAGCGAATTTGTACTGGGTTGTTACAAATGTCATGTAACGTATCTGTCATGTTTACCATACAATAGATTACTATTCTCAAAATACCTCAATTAAACATTTCAAGCTGGAGTGATTCAGCGTACAGTCAAACAGAATTTATTTTTGATGGTAACCGCCGTATATGGGATCGTCGATCTAATCGCATCTTCCACACTAACTCTACCATGGCAGCGCTCCACCGCCTCTACTCCGTATGCCAGGGATGTACAAATTTCAAGACCTCAAGGGCACAACTAAAATCTTTAATATGGTTGCGGGTCTTATTTACATTACTTGGGCGATCCTCACGTGACTTCCCCGTATTGTC
>JAHLJT010000379.1:0-22005 GCA_031308135.1 Acheta domesticus
TCTCTGAGTGTCATGATTCTAATACAATTGGCCTTTCTGGTTGAAATCATGGATTAGAAGTGGAGTACCTATACCAAAAGAGACAGTGACAGATTCCTCACGGGTTGTTGACAGCGGTGGTACGCTCATTCACAGGATTTTTAAACTAATTGAACAGTATGCCGACAGTTTTTTTGGTGACCACATTCCCAATGCTACGTACGGATGGATGTGCGCAATTTTTGAAAATCTATTGTATTTCTTAAAAAATACTCCAAGATTGGTAAAAAAATTTTATGCCAACGTAATAGGCAAATTAATAATGTGCACTGATGTGGAAGAAGCACGAAAAATTATTTTGTCTCTTTTAAATTGTGTCCAAAGTGAAACAAGTGGTTGTCTAAATGAAAATCCGTCCAAATTAACTCCAAACTGAACAGCATAAAATGTTCTTTTGAAGTATTTCAAAACAAAAAATACAATTGATGATATTGTATCAACAGTAATCAAGAGGTAAATGATCATCAAATTTCAGATGCCAAATTTGACAATGACAATGAATCAGACAATAACAATATTCCCAATCGTTGGAGTGAATGGGGAGTGAAACTGGAAGCTGAGGCCACTGCTTTATGGCAGAAGGAACTGGGTTAATCCGTATTACCTTCCGAAGTTTGGAAAGAAGAAATACTTGGAGAGATATCAAGCTGTTGCCATTGTGGAGTTGTATATTCAGGGAAAAGTTTGGCTATGGCCGAATTCCTCCTCCAGCGCCCCAGTTGAAGGGGAATTTAATAAAATAAAACATTTTATTTTTAATAAGGGCTCTAAGAAACTGCTGAGAGTGGATGATTTCGTAGAGGATCACGTAAAATATTTAAATGGAAAAAAATGAAACTGCTTGAGCACGAGATATCTGCAGTAGTAATGCTGATGAAGACTCATTAACAGACCTTTTCCTCTGTACAAAATATGAACAGAAAGGACACACAGGTAGATAAGATGTGTCCTGCTTGCAAAAAATGGACAATTTCCGACAGGTGCTCATAAATGCATCACCTGTATGAAGGCAGTACATATAATATCTGATTGTTCGTTTCCACTTGACAATGAAGAAGAGGGATACGGAGAAAAACGGTTATGTATTAATTGCTACCATTCCAAGGCAGGACAGAATGTCATTTCACTAAATGAAACAGAAAATTGGAAGGGTTTAGGCGCGACGAAGAAGAGGAAAGCAAGATATTTAAATATGAGAAAGGGAAGAAACCAGAAAAGAAATGGCATTCACTAAATATTTGAAGATACCACTAAAAAAAATGGATCCTCTCGAAGTCTAAGTTCGGTAGCAATAAATACAAAGCAATATACAGCTCAAGGCACATGTTCCTCGATTCGACTGCTGCTCCAATTAATGATGTTTACTTTCTTAGAAAATGACTTTTGAAAGAAAGAAGTGAAAACAAATACAAATCAATTTTAAATCTAGTAGAAAATGTTTGAACAATGGCGTTCAGAGTAATACCTACAGACTGAGGATGCTTCTGTATTTGTCCATTTTTTCTTAAACCATCAGAACAGTATAGGTTTTCCCAACAAACTGGTTCAGTGCTTCTGGATTGCAATAGCACTGTTTCGCATATGATAAAGCTGGTCATGGAAACCTTTCCCAGTTATCGGGAGTCTACAGAATGTAGTGCTGGCTGTTCTTGTAAGAGAAAAAAAAAGAAGCATTATTCCAGTGAAAACAGAAGATATATTAATAAGGTCAGATCTCAACTCGGTGCTAATGAACCATAGTACAATTCAAACACTTCCCTGCCGGCAGAAAACAACAAATGGAACTGAATTGATGGCATATGTACCACCAAATTTGAAGAAGCTGGTGAGTAATCTGCGTTAATGTCATTAAAATATGTTACTATAATAGGAGTTAAAATTCCTACAGTATTCACTTGTTTTCATTCTACCACCAAATGGGTTAATTATTATCATTGCAGGTTTATTTATTTATCTGGAAGTAGAAGATGTCGTGGAACACGATGAATTCCTCTCAATCTCATCAGAGAAGAAATTGAATTTCACAGCATTCCATACAAGTTAGCTGGAGTAAATAAGATATTACAAACCGCTATCTGGAATCCCCCAGGGCAGTGCAACTGGACATTATACTGCAGTATGTCATGAAAATTTAATTTGGGTGGAGTTTGATGACTTAGAGCACAAAATTATTAAGAGGAAAAATATTTCCAAAGTAGCTCCAGCTCTGCTAATATATTTCAGAAACGATTTAATTTGACAAACTGATTGAATACATCCCCCACTTTTCTAACATTAATCAATTTATATAAAAGTTCAGTAAACTTATTAATTTTTTAATTGCATAATTAATCTCAAACTTTCTAGTCAATTGTCATAAACATGATAGCTCTAAGCAACTTCCACTTTCTGTATTAAATTGTCTTCTTCATTCCAGATCGTTTGTATTCACTATCATCCCACTTCACAATATTAAATATTAAGACTGACTTACAACACAGATTTATTCTTAAAGGCTTTCAATACAGATTAATTTCTTTACAGAATGTATTATGTATTAATATTATTTTTAAGTTTATTTCTGTATTTTCTTACTCGTGTAATAAATTTCTATTACAATTCCTGAGAAATTACAAGAGCAATATATTTTCATTTCTACTTTATTTCCATATTTAACGTCAAAACAAGTAAAACCTGTGTGATGCGTTTGTGGGCTAAAGTGCAATCTGTCCACTTTCCTAGACCACTGAAACCTCTATATAAATTATAATTACAAATAAATATATTTTATGTCTATTGTTACAGAGGCTCGGGACATTCTTGCCTGCTCTTCCGCCCGGGCACTGTCAAAATATTAGTAAATAAATGCGTAATAAATAACGATAATTCAAAAAATGATTAAATTTATTAACTTCAGATGGAGATAATTAATTAGAAATAAAATTACCACTCCCGTGAGCCACTCCCGTGCACTCATACGAAGTTAAATTAATTTTCAAAAGAACGATGAGAGCAAAAAAATCATTGTTGGTGTAGTTTATTAGAACAACATTTCATTGTTATTCGTGGAAAAGGACAATGCATTTGGTCGAGTAGTTTAGTATTTATTAGGACATGTGTTCCTCCGTCCGTCGCTTTTGTTATCCGGAGGTCCCGCCACTCCCGTGCACTCATACGAAGTTGAGTTTTATTTTCAAAAAATCCATGAGAGCAAAAAAAATCATTGTTGGTGTAGTTTATTAGAACAACATTCCATTGTTATTCGTGGAAAAGGACAATGCAATTCGGTCGAGTAGTTTAGTATTTATTAGACATGTGTTCCTCCGTCCGTCGCTTTTCTTATCCGGAGGTCGCGCCACTCCCGTGCACTCATACGAAGTTGAATTTAATTTTCAAAAATCCATGAGAGCAAAAAAATCATTGGTGGTGTAGTTGATTAGAACAACATTTCATTGTTATTCGTGGAAAAAGGACAATGCATTTGGTCGAGTAGTTTAGTATTTATTACGGACATGTGTTCCTCCGTCCGTCGCTTTTGTTATCCGGAGGTCCCGCCACTCCCGTGCACTCATACGAAGTTCAATTAATTTTCAAAAGAACGATGAGAGCAAAAAAATCATTGTTGGTGTAGTTTATTAGAACAACAATTTCATTGTTATTCTTAGAAAAGGACAATGCAATTGGTCGAGTAGTTTAGTATTTATTAGGACATGTGTTCCTTCGTCCGTCGCTTTCGTTATCCGGAGGTCCCGCCACTCCCGTGCACTCATACGAAGTTGAGTTTTATTTTCAAAAAATCCATGAGAGCAAAAAAATCATTGTTGGTGTAGTTTATTAGAACAACAATTCATTGTTATTCGTGGAAAAGGACATGCAATTCGTCGAGTAGTTAGTATTTATTAGGACATGTGTTCCTTCGTCCGTCGCTTTTGTTATCCGAGGTCCCGCCACTCCCGTGCACTCATACGAAGTTGAAGTTTAATTTTCAAAAATCCATGAGAGCAAAAAAATCATTGTTGGTGTAGTTTATTAGAACAACATTTCATTGTTATTCTTGGAAAAGGACAATGCAATTGGTCGAGTAGTTTAGTATTTATTAGGACATGTGTGCCTCCGTCCGTCGCTTTGTTATCCGGAGGTCCCGCCACTCCCGTGCACTCATACGAAGTTAAAGTGTAATTTTTCAAAAGAACGATGAGAGCAAAAAAATCATTGTTGGTGTAGTTTATTAGAACAACATTTCCTTGTTATTGTGGAAAAGGACAATGCAATTCGTCAAGTAGTTTAGTATTTATTAAGACATGTGTGCCTCCGTCCGTCGCTTTTGTTATCCGGAGGTCCGCGCAACTCCCGTGCACTCATACGAAGTTGAAAGTTAATTTTCAAAAACGATCCTGAGAGCAAAAAAATCATTGTTGGTGTAGTTGATTAGAACAACATTTCATTGTTATTCTTGGAAAGGACAATGCAATTGGTCGAGTAGTTTAGTATTTATTAGGACATGTGTTCCTCCGTCCGCCGCTTTTGTTACTCCGGAGGTCCCGCCACTCCCGTGCACTCATACGAAGTTGAGATTTATTTTCAAAAAATCATGAGAGCAAAAAAATCATTGTTGGTGTAGTTGATTAGAACAACATTTCATTTGTTATTCGTGGAAAGGACAATGCAATGGTCGAGTAGTTTAGTATTTATTAGGACATGTGTTCCTCCGTCCGTCGCTTTTGTTATCCGTAGGGTCGCGCCACTCCCGTGCACTCATAAGAAGTTAATTAATTTCAAAAGAACGATGAGAGCAAAAAAATCATTGTTGGTGTAGTTTATTAGAACAACATTTCATTGTTATTCGTGGAAAAGGACAATGCAATTGGTCGAGTAGTTTTAGTATTTATTAGGACATGTGTGCCTCCGTCCGTCGCTTTTGTTATCCGGAGGTCCCGACACTCCCGTTCACTCATACGAAGTTAATATAATTTTCAAAGAAACGATGAGAGCAAAAAAATCATTGTTGGTGTAGTTGATTAGAACAACATTTCTTTGTTATTCGTGGAAAAGGACAATGCAATTGGTCGAGTAGTTTAGTATTTATTAGGACATGTGTGCCTCCGTCCGTCGCTTTTGTTATCCGGAGGTCCCGCCACTCCCGCCCACTCATACGAAGTTAAATTAATTTTCAAAAGAACGATGAGAGCAAAAAAATCATTGTTGGTGTAGTTTATTAGAACAACATTTCTTGTTATTCTTGGAAAAGGACAATGCAATTGGTCGAGTAGTTTAGTATTTATTAGGACATGTGTTCCTCCTTCCGTCGCTTTTGTTATCCGGAGGTCCCGCCACTCCCGTGCACTCATACGAAGTTGAGTTTTATTTTCAAAAAATCCATGAGAGCAAAAAAATCATTGTTGGTGTAGTTGATTAGAACAACATTTCATTGTTATTCGTGGAAAAGGACAATGCATTTGGTCGAGTAGTTTAGTATTTATTAGGACATGTGTTCCTCCGTCCGTCGCTTTTGTTATCCGGAGGTCGCGCCACTCCCGTGCACTCATACGAAGTTGAATTTAATTTTCAAAAAAATCCATGAGAGCAAAAAAATCATTGTTGGTGTAGTTGATTAGAACAACCATTTCATTGTTATTCGTGGAAAAGGACAATGCAATTGGTCGAGTAGTTTAGTATTTATTACGACATGTGTGCCTCCGTCCGTCGCTTTTGTTATCCGGAGGTCTCGCCACTCCCGTGCACTCATACGAAGTTAAATTAATTTTCAAAAGAACGATGAGAGCAAAAAAATCATTGTTGGTGTAGTTTATTAGAACAACAATTCATTGTTATTCTTGGAAAAGGACAATGCAATTGGTCGAGTAGTTTAGTATTTATTAGGACATGTGTTCCTTCGTCCGTCGCTTTTGTTATCCGGAGGTCCCGCCACTCCGTGCACTCATACGAATTGAGTTTTATTTTCAAAAAATCCATGAGAGCAAAAAAATCATTGTTGGTGTAGTTTATTAAGAACCATTCATTGTTTATTCGTGGAAAAGGACATTGGGCAATTCGTCGAGTAGTTTAGGATTTATTAGGACTGTGTGCCTCCGTCCGTCGCTTTTGTTATCCGGAGGTCCCGCCACTCCGTGCACTCATAAGAAGTTAAATTAATTTTCAAAAAGAACGATGAGAGCAAAAAAAATCATTGTTGGTGTAGTTTATTAGAACAACATTTCATTGTTATTCGTGGAAAAGGACAATGCAATTGGTCGAGTATTTTAGTATTTATTAGGACATGTGTGCCTCCGTCCGTCGCTTTTGTTATCCGGAGGTCCCGCACTCCCGTTCACTCATACGAAGTTAAATTAATTTTTCAAAAGAACGATGAGAGCAAAAAAAAATCATTGTGTGGTAGTTTATTAGAACAACATTTCTTTGTTAGTGTTGGAAAAGGACAATGCAATGGTTGAGTAGTTTAGTATTTATTAGGACATGTGTGCCTCCGTCCGTCGCTTTTGTTATCCGGAGGTCCCGCCACTCCCGCCCACTCATACGAAGTTAAATTAATTTCAAAAGAACGATGAGAGCAAAAAAATCATTGTTGGTGTAGTTTATAGAACAACATTTCTCTGTTATTCTTGGACAAGGACAATGCAATTGGTCGAGTAGTTTAGTATTTATTAGGACATGTGTTCCTCCTTCCGTCGCTTTTTGTTATCCGGATGTCCCGCCACTCCCGTGCACTCATACGAAGTTGAGTTTTAGTTTCAAAAAATCCATGAGAGCAAAAAATCATTGTTGGTGTAGTTGATTAGAACAACATTTTATGTTATTCGTGGAAAAGGACAATGCATTTGTCGAGTAGTTTAGTATTTATTAGGACATGTGTTCCTCCGTCCGTCGCTTTTGTTATCCGGAGGTCGCGCCACTCCCGTGCACTCATACGAAGTTGAATTTAATTTTCAAAAAAATCCATGAGAGCAAAAAAATCATTGTTGGTGTAGTTGATTAGAACAACATTTCATTGTTATTCGTGGAAAAGGACAATGCCAATTGGTCGAGTAGTTTAGTATTTATTACGACATGTGTGCCTCCGTCCGTCGCTTTTGTTATCCGGAGGTCCTCGCCACTCCCGTTCACTCATACGAAGTTAAATTAATTTTCAAAAGAACGATGAGAGCAAAAAAATCATTGTTGGTGTAGTTTATTAGAACAACAATTCATTGTTATTCTTGGAAAAGGACAATGCAATTGGTCGAGTAGTTTAGTATTTATTAGGACATGTGTTCCTCGTCCGTCGCTTTTGTTATCCGGAGGTCCCGCCACTCCCGTGCACTCATACGAAGATTGAGTTTTATTTTCAAAAAATCCATGAGAGCAAAAAAATCATTGTTGGTGTAGTTTATTAGAACAACAATTCATTGTTATTCGTGGAAAAGGACATTGCAATTCGTCGAGTAGTTTAGATTATTAGGACATGTGTGCCTCCGTCCGTCGCTTTTGTTATCCGGAGGTCCCGCCACTCCCGTGCACTCATACGAAGTTAAATTAATTTTCAAAAGAACGATGAGAGCAAAAAAATCATTGTTGGTGTAGTTTATTAGAACAACATTTCTTGTTACTCTTGGAAAAGGACAATGCAATTGGTCGAGTAGTTTAGTATTTATTAGACATGTGTTCCTCCTTCCGTCGCTTTTGTTATCCGGAGGTCCCGCCACTCCCGTGCACTCATACGAAGTTGAGTTTAATTTTCAAAAAATCCATGAGAGCAAAAAAATCATAGTTGGTGTAGTTTATTAGAACAACATTCCATTGTTATTCGTGGAAAAGGACAATGCAATTCGTCAAGTAGTTTAGTATTTATTAAGACATGTGTTCCTCCGTCCGTCGCTTTTGTTATCCGGAGGTCGCGCAACTCCCGTGCACTCATACGAAGTTGAAGTTAATTTTCAAAAAATCCATGAGAGCAAAAAAAATCATTGTTGGTGTAGTTGATTAGAACAACATTTCATTGTTATTCGTGGAAAAGGACAATGCAATTGGTCGAGTAGTTTAGTATTTATTAGGACATGTGTTCCTCCGTCCGTCGCTTTTGTTATCCGGAGGTCCCGCCACTCCCGTGCACTCATACGAAGTTGAGATTTATTTTCAAAAAATCCATGAGAGCAAAAAAATCATTGTTGGTGTAGTTGATTAGAACAACATTTCATTGTTATTCGTGGAAAAGGACAATGCAATTGGTCGAGTAGTTTAGTATTTATTAGGACATGTGTTCCTCCGTCCGTCGCTTTTTGTTATCCGGAGGTCCGCGCCACTCCCGTGCACTCATAAGAAGTTAAATTAATTTTCAAAAGAACGATGAGAGCAAAAAAATCATTGTTGGTGTAGTTGATTAGAACAACATTTCATTGTTATTCGTGGAAAAGGACAATGCAATTGGTCGAGTAGTTTAGTATTATTAGGACATGTGTTCCTCCGTCCGTCGCTTTTGTTATCCGGAGGTCGCGCCACTCCCGTGCACTCATAAGAAGTTAAATTAATTTTCAAAAGAACGATGAGAGCAAAAAAATCATTGTTGGTGTAGTTTATTAGAACAACATTTCATTGTTATTCGTGGAAAAGGACAATGCAATTGGTCGAGTATTTTAGTATTTATTAGGACATGTGTGCCTCCGTCCGTCGCTTTTGTTATCCGGAGGTCCCGCCACTCCCGTTCACTCATACGAAGTTAAATTAATTTTCAAAAGAACGATGAGAGCAAAAAAATCATTGTTGGTGTAGTTTATTAGAACAACATTTCATTGTTATTCTTGGAAAAGGACAATGCGATTTGTCGAGTAGTTTAGTATTCATTAGGACATGTGTTCCTCCTTCCGTCGCTTTTGTTATCCGGAGTTCCCGCCAATCCCGTGCACTCATACGAAGTTGAGTTTAATTTTCAAAAGAACGATGTGAGCAAAAAAATCATTGTGGCGTAGTTTATTAGAACAACATTTCATTGTTATTCTTGGAAAAGGACGATGCGATTTGTCGTGTAGTTTAGTATTTATTAGGACATGTGTTCCTCCTTCCGTCGCTTTTGTTATCCGGAGGTCGCGCCACTCCCGTGCACTCATACGAAGTTGAGTTTAATTTTCAAAAGAATAATGAGAGCAAAAAAACCATTGTTGGCGTAGTTTATTAGAACAACATTTCTGTGTTATTCGTGGAAAAGGACAATGCAATTCGTCGAGTAGTTTAGTATTTATTAGGACATGTGTTCCTCCTTCCGTCGCTTTTGTTATCCGGAGGTCCCGCCACTCCCGTGCACTCATACGAAGTTGAGTTTAATTTTCAAAAAATCCATGAGAGCAACAAAATCATTGTTGGTGTAGTTTATTAGAACAACATTTCATTGTTATTCTCGGAAAAGGACAATGCAATTCGTTGAGTAGTTTAGTATTTATCAGGACATGTGTGCCTCCGTCCGTCGCTTTTGTTATCCGGATGTCCCGCCACACCCGTGCACTCATACGAAGTTGAGTTTAATTTTCAAAAAATCCATGAGAGCAAAAAAATCATTGTTGGTGTAGTTTATTAGAACAACATTTCATTGTTATTCTTGGAAAAGGACAATGCAATTGGTCGAGTAGTTTAGTATTTATTAGGACATGTGTTCCTCCTTCCGTTGCTTTTGTTATCCGGAGATCGCGCCACTCCCGTGCACTCATACGAAGTTGAGTTTAATTTTCAAAAAATCCATGAGAGCAAAAAAATCATTGTTGGTGTAGTTTATTAGAACAACATTTCATTGTTATTCGTGGAAATGGACAATGCAATTCGTTGAGTAGTTTAGTATTTATTAGGACATGTGTGCCTCCGTCCGTCGCTTTTGTTATCCGGAGGTCCCGCCACTCCCGTGCACTCATACGAAGTTAAATTAATTTTCAAAAGAACGATGAGAGTAAAAAAATCATTGTTGGTGTAGTTTATTAGAACAACATTTCATTGTTATTCTTGGAAAAGGACAATGCAATTGGTCGAGTAGTTTAGTATTTATTAGGACATGTGTTCCTCCTTCCGTTGCTTTTGTTATCCGGAGATCGCGCCACTCCCGTGCACTCATACGAAGTTGAGTTTAATTTTCAAAAAATCCATGAGAGCAAAAAAATCATTGTTGGCGTAGTTTATTAGAACAACATTTCATTGTTATTCGTGGAAAAGGAGAATGCAATTGGTCGAGTAGTTTAGTATTTATTAGGACATGTGTGCCTCCGTCCGTCGCTTTTGTTATCCGGAGGTCGCACCACTCCCGGCCACTCATACGAAGATGAGTTTAATTTTCAAAAAATCCATGAGAGCAAAAAAATCATTGTTGGTGTAGTTGATTAGAACAACATTTCATTGTTATTCGTGGAAAAGGACAATACAATTGGTGGAGTAGTTTAGTATTTATTAGGACATGTGTGCCTCCGTCCGTCGCTTTTGTTATCCGGAGGTCCCGCCACTCCCGTGCACTCATACGAAGTTGAGATTTATTTTCAAAAAATCCATGAGAGCAAAAAAATCATTGTTGGTGTAGTTGATTAGAACAACATTTCATTGTTATTCGTGGAAAAGGACAATGCAATTGGTCGAGTAGTTTAGTATTTATTAGGACATGTGTTCCTCCGTCCGTCGCTTTTGTTATCCGGAGGTCGCGCCACTCCCGTGCACTCATAAGAAGTTAAATTAATTTTCAAAAGAACGATGAGAGCAAAAAAATCATTGTTGGTGTAGTTTATTAGAACAACATTTCATTGTTATTCGTGGAAAAGGACAATGCAATTGGTCGAGTATTTTAGTATTTATTAGGACATGTGTGCCTCCGTCCGTCGCTTTTGTTATCCGGAGGTCCCGCCACTCCCGTTCACTCATACGAAGTTAAATTAATTTTCAAAAGAACGATGAGAGCAAAAAAATCATTGTTGGTGTAGTTTATTAGAACAACATTTCTTTGTTATTGTTGGAAAAGGACAATGCAATTGGTTGAGTAGTTTAGTATTTATTAGGACATGTGTGCCTCCGTCCGTCGCTTTTGTTATCCGGAGGTCCCGCCACTCCCGCCCACTCATACGAAGTTAAATTAATTTTCAAAAGAACGATGAGAGCAAAAAAATCATTGTTGGTGTAGTTTATTAGAACAACATTTCTCTGTTATTCTTGGAAAAGGACAATGCAATTGGTCGAGTAGTTTAGTATTTATTAGGACATGTGTTCCTCCTTCCGTCGCTTTTGTTATCCGGAGGTCCCGCCACTCCCGTGCACTCATACGAAGTTGAGTTTTATTTTCAAAAAATCCATGAGAGCAAAAAAATCATTGTTGGTGTAGTTGATTAGAACAACATTTCATTGTTATTCGTGGAAAAGGACAATGCATTTGGTCGAGTAGTTTAGTATTTATTAGGACATGTGTTCCTCCGTCCGTCGCTTTTGTTATCCGGAGGTCGCGCCACTCCCGTGCACTCATACGAAGTTGAATTTAATTTTCAAAAAATCCATGAGAGCAAAAAAATCATTGTTGGTGTAGTTTATTAGAACAACATTTCATTGTTATTCGTGGAAAAGGACAATGCAATTGGTCGAGTAGTTTAGTATTTATTAGGACATGTGAGCCTCCGTCCGTCGCTTTTGTTATCCGGAGGACCCGCCACTCCCGTGCACTCATACGAAGTGAAATTAATTTTAAAAGAACGATGAGAGCAAAAAAATCATTGTTGGTTTAGTTTATTAGAACAACATTTCTTTGTTATTCTTAAAAAAGGACAATGCAATTGGTCGAGTAGTTTAGTATTTATTAGGACATGTGTTCCTCTGTCCGTCGCGTTTGTTATCCGGAGGTCGCGCCACTCCCGTGCACTCATACGAAGTTGAATTTAATTTCAAAAAATCCATGAGAGCAAAAAAATCATTGTTGGCGTAGTTGATTAGAACAACATTTCATTGTTATTCGTGGAAAAGGTCAATGCAATTGGTCGAGTAGTTTAGTATTTATTAGGACATGTGTGCCTTCGTCCGTCGCTTTGATATCCGGAGGTCCCGCCACTCCCGTGCACTCATACGAAGTTAAATTAATGTTCAAAAGAACGATGAGAGCAAAAAAATCATTGTTGGTTTAGTTTATTAGAACAACATTTCTTTGTTATTCTTGGAAAAGGACAATGCAATTGGTCGAGTAGTTTAGTATTTATTAGGACATGTGTTCCTCCTTCCGTCGCTTTTGTTATCCGGAGGTCGCGCCACTCCCGTGTACTCATACGAAGTTGAATTTAATTTTCAAAAAATCCATGAGAGCAAAAAAATCATTGTTGGTGTAGTTGATTAGAACAACATTTCATTGTTATTCGTGGAAAAGGACAATGCAATTGGTCGAGTAGTTTAGTATTTATTAGGACATGTGTGCCTCCGTCCGTCGCTTTTGTTATCCGGAGGTCGCGCCACTCCCGTGCACTCATAAGAAGTTAAATTAATTTTCAAAAGAACGATGAGAGCAAAAAAATCATTGTTGGTGTAGTTGATTAGAACAACATTTCATTGTTATTCGTGGAAAAGGACAATGCAATTGGTCGAGTAGTTTAGTATTTATTACGACATGTGTGCCTCCGTCCGTCGCTTTTGTTATCCGGAGGTCTCGCCACTCCCGTTCACTCATACGAAGTTAAATTAATTTTCAAAAGAACGATGAGAGCAAAAAAAATCATTGTTGGTGTAGTTTATTAGAACAACAATTCATTGTTATTCTTGGAAAAGGACAATGCAATTGGTCGAGTAGTTTAGTATTTATTAGGACATGTGAGCCTCCGTCCGTCGCTTTTGTTATCCGGAGGACCCGCCACTCCCGTGCACTCATACGAAGTGAAATTAATTTTTAAAAGAACGATGAGAGCAAAAAAATCATTGTTGGTTTAGTTTATTAGAACAACATTTCTTTGTTATTCTTAAAAAAGGACAATGCAATTGGTCGAGTAGTTTAGTATTTATTAGGACATGTGTTCCTCTGTCCGTCGCGTTTGTTATCCGGAGGTCGCGCCACTCCCGTGCACTCATACGAAGTTAAATTAATTTTCAAAAGAACGATGAGAGCAAAAAAATCATTGTTGGTGTAGTTGATTAGAACAACATTTCATTGTTATTCGTGGAAAAGGACAATGCAATTGGTCGAGTAGTTTAGTATTTATTAGGACATGTGTTCCTCCGTCCGTCGCTTTTGTTATCCGGAGGTCGCGCCACTCCCGTGCACTCATAAGAAGTTAAATTAATTTTCAAAAGAACGATGAGAGCAAAAAAATCATTGTTGGTGTAGTTTATTAGAACAACATTTCATTGTTATTCGTGGAAAAGGACAATGCAATTGGTCGAGTATTTTAGTATTTATTAGGACATGTGTGCCTCCGTCCGTCGCTTTTGTTATCCGGAGGTCCCGCCACTCCCGTTCACTCATACGAAGTTAAATTAATTTTCAAAAGAACGATGAGAGCAAAAAAATCATTGTTGGTGTAGTTTATTAGAACAACATTTCTTTGTTATTGTTGGAAAAGGACAATGCAATTGGTTGAGTAGTTTAGTATTTATTAGGACATGTGTGCCTCCGTCCGTCGCTTTTGTTATCCGGAGGTCCCGCCACTCCCGCCCACTCATACGAAGTTAAATTAATTTTCAAAAGAACGATGAGAGCAAAAAATCATTGTTGGTGTAGTTTATTAGAACAACATTTAGTTGTTATTCTTGGAAATGGACAATGCAATTGGTTGAGTAGTTTAGTATTTATTAGGATTTGTTTGCCTCCATGCGTCTTTTTTTTTATTTTCAGTGTAATGATTTAGATTTTTTTATAGATAGTATCGAAAGTCAAAAGTTTGAAATCAATACTTTTGCATAGTGCATTGTATTGTTGTTAATTCTGTGATAAGACATTTTATTTTTGAATGATATATTTCCTTCGAAGATTGTTTTTGTTCTTGGCGGAGTTGCTCTATCTTGCGCCACATACGTGTCATTTTGTTCAATTTTTCAAAAAAACGGTTAGAGCAAAAAAATCATAGTAAGTGTAGTTTATTAGAATGAAGTTTGATTTTGTTTGTTGGGGAAGGCCAATGCGATGTGTTGAGTATTTTAGTATTTAGTAGGATTGATGTGCCTCAATTGGTGTGTTTTTGGGTACCCAGTTAAAGGATGTACAATTTTTTCTTCGATAGTATCGAAAATAAAAAAGTTAAAAACAATATTGTTGTATATTGTATTGTATTTTGGTTGATGTTATGTGAGGATAAATTGATTTTGAATTAGAGTTTTGCCTTGATGAGTGATTTTCTTATCCTGCGAGAGTGCGCTGTTGCGGGTGACTCGTGAGTGGTTTTGTTGAATTTTGCAAAAATCGTTGAGAGCAAAAAAATCAGCGTGTTTGTACTTTGTTAGAACAATGTTTGGTTCTGTTTGTTGGGAAAGGACATTGCGAAATATTGAGTAGTTTAGTTTTTATGAGGAATTGTATGACTTGAATTGTGTTGTTTCTTGACAGTAGTGTAAAGAATTATTATTATTTATAGGGAATATTAAATGTTGAATATTTCGAAACACCATTGTTGGATAGAGAATTGTTTTGTGGTTATTTTTGTGTCAAGAAAATCTAATTTTGATGGATAGTTTTTTTTCTACGAGTAGTTTTCTTACGCGTAGTTGTTGCGCCTGCCGGGCATTTCGAAAATTCGTTTTTTCTAAATTTTCGAAAAACGGTAAGAGCAAAAAAATTAATGTTTATATATTTGAAAAGCACAAAAATAGCACAATATTTTGTGTATAAAGAAAATTTGTTTGGCTAATTGGCTTTGCCAGCTTAACATTAAGCCAGCAAAGCCACCCATTTTTGGAAAAACCGTTGGAGCAAAAAAATTAATTTTTGGATATTTGGAAAGCACAAAAATAGCACAAAATTCTGGGTATAGAGAAAATGTGTTTTTTGAAAATGGCTTTGCCAGCTTAACGGACGTTGACAGGAGACCAGTCTGGAGCTTAGGGCTTGTGTCGGCTCGGGCGGTTCCCCTCTGGTGGGAGACACCTGTCTGGGAAAATCCCCGCAAACTGAGGTATGTCGACGCCGGATCTCGCCATCCAGCGGGGAAGAACATCGCCACCTCTCACGATAAAACCTGCCCTACACTTACGGGATTAATTACCTTAGCTGTTGATGCGCTCGGAAACACTGATGAATCAAGCCCTCTTCCTGAGCATACACATCGGGAGAGATGGCTCTGTGCATCAACCTGATATCACTGCAGTCCCTCTGACCGGGAGGTTCTAGGTTCGAGTCCCGACGGCGGCAGGATTTTCGACACTAGCTTGTCAGCTAGGTCGAATTCAGTCGCTGTTTGGAGGAGAATTCTAGCGGCCGGCTGCTCTGATCGACAGTTTTCCGTAGTATCTCCGATCAACACCAGGCGAATGCCGGAGCAGTACCATAACAAACGGACCACGGACCGCGCGCGATCTTTCCCTTCCTTTTCCTTGTCGTATCCTCTCCTCTTACACACACACACTAACACGCACTACACTACCACACATGTCAGGAGACTGGTCGGAAACTTAGAGCTTGTCCCGGCTGGGGCGGTGCCCCGCTGGTGGGAGATACTTGGTTGAGGGGAAACCCCACTAGTCGACGGTAGGTCGGCGCCAGATCTCGCCATGCAACGGGGAAAAGATCATCGCCACCTCCCGAGAAAAACACGCCCTACACTTACGGGACTAATGACCTAAGTAGTTGACGCGCCCGGAAACACGACTCAATCAATCAATGAATCTGAGCATGCACGGCGTTGTCCGCAGCTGCAGCGCCTGTCGGCGCCAGCCGCTCTCTACCAGAAGCCCCCGGCGCTGGGCGTGGGGCCCGCGCCCGCCGGCGCCGGCGCGGGCGCCGCCCTGGCCGCGCACGCGCTGCCGCCCAGCCGGCGCATGTGCACGTGCGTGACGCCGTCCGGCCGCCAGTACGTGCGCCCGCTGCCCGACGAGCGCAAGCTGCAGCGCCAGTTCCTCAGGTGAGGCCTCTCTCCGCCAGGCGGGGACGGAGCAGGCGCCGCAGGGCTCTAGACTGCGATTTCTCTAACTTTGCCCCTCAAGGCCCATCTTCGCGATGGAATATCACTCGGCATTTCGCGTCTTTCTCGGTCTTGCCGGTAGAAGTCGCATGATCGCAAGCACTGCTTGATACGGTCGCGATCATGCGAAATCTAGCGGAACGACTGAGAAAGATGCGAAATACCGTGACATATTCCATCGCGAAGGTGGGATTGAGTGGCCTTCAGGGACCAAGTTAGAAAAATCGCAGTATACTGTGCGATTTTTATAAAGCGGCCTCTCGAGACCCGTCTTCAGGATGGAATATGCAATAGTGCTCAATGAAACTGCATCACCTAAAGAAAATGGGCATTCAGTATTTTCTGTTTTACACAGCTTTCAAATCTTAAGCAAAAATTAGTAGAAATTGTTAATCATACATTTTTTGTGGATTATATGATGTTTCCGATTCCATTTCCTTCATAACTCACTCGATTTTTGGAAATCAGGTGTACTATTTTGAGGATTATATTGCACATTACATCTGTGAGGAAAGTGTTGCGATTTTCTTGAGCACTACTGTATCAAGACATTTCGCGTCTTTCTCTGTCGTGCCGCTAGATGTCGCTTAGTGCACCGCTTGATCACGCGACATCCAGCGGCACGACTGAGAAAGACGCGAAATACTGTTGTATATTCCATCGTGAAGAAGGCCTTGAGCGCCAGCTATATAAGAATCGCACTTTATGCCCGTTTTACATGGTCGCTTTTTTCAGGGTGCGAGAAGGGCTACAGAAATGAGACCGTCCCAAAGGGATGTAATATGTTCAGAAAAGTGACGCATGCTTAATTTTTCCGTGCAAAATCATTCAGTTTGGCTACCGCGCTCCCGACGTCGCTTTTCGGAACTTTCTGTGGTTTGCTATGCATCTGGTACGATAGTGCTGTAGAGGAATTTTTTGCGTATTTTTTTCATTTTCGTGAAAGAAATCGCAACAAAAAATATTCTGCGAAAACATTAGATTTCGTGGTAATTTTCTTTAATTTTATATTTTTCAAAAATCGGTGTTTCGTCGGCAAAAATATCTAAGTACTTTTGCTTAAATCAAGTAAGTGCATAACGCCATAATGCACTCTTTCTTAATTTATTCTTCACTTCTTCACTTCTTCACTTTCTCCTCTTCTTCTATTTCTCCTGGTCCTCCTCCTCCCCCTCGGTATCCCCCCTAATATTAACGTGGTATGAGAAAGCACGAGTTTCTGCAACAAAAGCGTGTGAGGCACGAATGTCAAGAGGGTTGCCTAAGTGCCGGGCGTCAGTGATTGACGAGGCTGAGAGAAATTTTAACCGATATTTTTATGTGAACGTTTTACTCCAAAACTATTTTTGCGGTGCTCCCTGGCGGCAAGCCAAACCGGAAATTAATCATCCAGATTGTTGTACTCAAGCTACTCGAGGTCCCCAATCCGTCTATTCACTGCGTTCACCTGGAGGGGGAGGGGGGCAGACAGCTGGAGGCCCCGAATCAGACTACTCACTGCATTCACCTGTAGGATGGCGGGGGACGGCAGACAGTCGCATGTCCTACGGCTTTAAGGGGAGTCGGAGACGTCCAACCGGTCAGTCATTGACGAGGTTGTGACAAGTGGCCTAAGACTTCGGCGTTACTCACGTCGTTAGCTTCAAAATGGAGTCAGCGAGTAGACGATGTTAAGCTCAGAGTTGCCGGGTTTGCCCCGTGCCCCACCAGTCGCTCCGACCTTTTGGATCCGGCTCCCACTTATAAAAGTCGAGATGGGGAGTACGAAGCCCCCTGTCAGTTAAGTTGCGGCGCTTCTCACGTCGATAGCCTCAAGGTGGCGGTAGTGAGGAGATGGGTGGGGTCCCCGCGTCCCCTGGGTCTTGGCCCAGTTGGGGACTTGGCTTCGTCGTGTCAGTGGCTCAATACTTTGAGCACAGAGGAGGGATTGTCCTTGTGCATTGTTTCGACTCCGGCATAAGTGGCGCATTGTTTCGACCCCGGAACTGGCCTGGAAAGCCAGTAACTCTAAGTTGGCTGGGTGACCCGATCCAAGCGTTGAATGGGGAGGTTTCGAGAGGGATAACTTCGTTCTGGCGGGATCCGGTTTTTAATAGCCCAAAGCGCGTGCGTCGGGCGCGGGGAGTGAGAATAAAGGCAAAAGTGTCGGTGTCCACTCGGGGGATGTATCCTCCCGGAAGAAAATAAATGAAGGTGCGATAATAGCTCACACGGGATTCACGAGGCGTTTACCTTAGCACTGCGTACGTGAGTGTCAACGGACATCAGGGCACCTGGGCAGGAGATTTCAATGCCCCGCTAGGACTTTCATACGCGAGACTACGACTTGGAGAGGCTCTTGTCTGTCGTATCCGAATCCGCCAATGAGCTTAAGACTACTATGCGTCACAATATTAGCGGGAATTTTAAACGCAGCCAATACCAAAATATCACCCTGTTACAAATCATTAAACCTGATATACGAAGCATTTTTTAAAAATATTGCATCGTATGCACCTTCATCGAGTTATTTTTGGTTGATTACCGTTGGAAATTGTCACTTTGTACCACTTCCAAAACGTTTCTCAACACTTCTCGCTCTCCATGCAACATGGAGGCCAGCGTCTGGGCTGTCTATTCAGACGAAGTGCCCGTGCTGTCGTCACATGGACCGTGCGTGGTCTACTACGCCACACAATTTCTTGTTCTACCAGGGGGTGTTAACTCCGGGGTGGCCACCTAAGTTTTTCTCTTTTATCCTCACCCATAGGCTGTCTTCCGGTAACTGGATCCTGACAGAACGGTGTTTCCCTCACGGCAACCTCTGCATTCAATGCCTGGGTTGGGCCGCCCTTCCTGTCCAGAGCTATCCGGCTTTCCAGGCGCTCTGTAGCAACCTCTTTTCTGCTGGCCAAACAAATTTGCGTAATTATTTATCAATTAAATCGTTCTACAAGATGGCGTTTTTGTATTTGTGGTAACCGCTTGTGGTGTGCCAGCTCAATATTCCGTCAGCTCACACTTAATTACTCGGAGGTTTTAAGAGCAAAAAATGTAATTTTTGCGTAATTAAGTAGCAATTAAATAGTTCTAAATGGTGACATAAATGTGTTTTTCTGGTAACCGAAAGTTGTAGTGCCAGCGGAAGAAAGGTGCCGTAGCATACGCTCCAGCGTGGTTGTGGTTGCAGGGAGCACGCGAGCCGCGACCTCAAAGAGTTCCGCCCGCGCTTCCTCCTGCGCGCTCGCCGCCAGCTGCAGCGGCAGGAGCAGCAGCAGATGAAGGCGCAGCACCAGCAGCAGCTGCAGCAGCTGGAGCGGCGTCGCGACGGCGTCGTGCGACGCTTCCGGCAGCTGCGCGCGCGCCTGCGCCGCGACTTGGCGCCGCACCCCGCCGGCGGCGACGCCCTCACCCCTTCAACCCCCGCGCCCACCGCAGGCCTCGTCGAAGAGCGCACGCCGGCCCCGCAGGTGAGTGACGCGCCCCCTTCACGCGGAGCCACTCGGCTGCGCCACCCAGTGGCGCTTCCCATTGGTTTAAATGGAGGTATTCGCACGAGTGGAGGAGTGGCGATCTTTTCCTCCACCAGCAGCGCAGAAGCGCGTCCGCGCCACCGCTAGCAGAACACAGTTCTAAATGGCAGCGTTCACACGCGTAGACACGCCACTGAACCGATTTTTGTCTGTTTCTGCCTTTCGGCCGCCTGAGCAATGAGAGTCTTGAAACCTTCCTCGCTTGTGGGCGGTGGTAGTGTCTGAAGGAGTCTGCCATTTCTCGTTGGCATCACCGACTGGTTCCGTGTGAAGGCACCCTAACGGCCCCCGCACACGGAGCCTCTCGGCTGCGCCACCCGGTGGCGCGTCTGCTGGCAAGGCATTGGTTGAAATGGAGGTATTCACATGAGCGGAGGAGAGCCGCAATTACGGCGCTCGGTGGCGCACTCCTGCCACTATCAGCAACGCTCCGCACCGCCGTTAGCAGAACACAGTTCTAAAGATGTGTGAAGGAGTCTGCCGCTTCTCTGTGGCGTTTCCGAGTGACTCCATGTGAAGGCACCCTAAGGGCCCCTTCACGCATAGCCTCCCGGCCGCACCGCCGCTAGCAGAACACAGATCTAAGTAGCAGCGTTCAAACTAGATTCACCGCTGAACCGGTCTTAGCCCGCTGCCTGCCTTTGTCCGCCGCCACCTGTATTTGTCGGCCGCCTGAGTCCACGGCGGTGAGACTCACGAAACCTTGCTCCCTTGCTATCGATGGCGGTCGGCGGTGGTTGCGTCTGTTGCTTCTCGGTGTCGCCACCCAGTGGCTCTATGTGAAGGCCCCCTAAGGACTCCTGCACACGGAGCCACTCGTCTGCGCCAGTCTGTGGCGCTTCTGCTGGCAAGGCATTGGTTGAAATGAAGATATTCACATGAGCCGCTGCTGCGGCGCTCGGTGGCGAACTCCCGCCACTAGCACCGCAGAAGTGCGTTCGCGCCATCACCAGCAGAACACAGATCTAAATGGTAGCGTTCAAAGTAGACGCACCTCTGAACCGGTCTTAGCCCGCGACCTGCCTTTGTCAGCCGCCACCTGTATTTGTCGGCCTCCAGAGCCCACAGCGGTGAGACTCACGAAACCTTCCTCCCTCCCTTCCTCTCAGTCGGCGGTGGCTGTGTCTGTTGCTTCTCGGTGGCGCCACCGAATGGCTCCGTGTGAAGGCACCCTTAAGGGCCCCTGTCCACGGAGGCACTCGACAGCGCTGCCGGGTGGCGCTTCTGCTGGAAAAGCATTGGTTTAAATGGAGGTATTCACACTAGTAGAGGAGTCGCCCTGCTGTGGCTCTCGATGACAGACTTCGTCACCAGCAGCGCAGAAACGCGTTCGCACCACAGCTAGCAGAATACTGTAAGTTCTAAATGGCAGCCTTCACAATAGACCACTCGGACGCCTCACTGAGCTGTTTTTACCTGATCCCTAACTCGAATCGTATTGTGGTGCGCTTGCGTTCGAGGTTTCATATACAGTACCTTACCCAAGCATTATTACGTGTCAACAAAAATTCAGCAGGTTAATGTGGACCATCCATTCTATTGTAAGGCAGGTTCAAAAACATTTAACCCTATACATTAGTGATGTCAAGGTCCACTACTAGGGACGTTGACCAATAGTATATCAGATGTAAATTGCAAAATCTCTTTCACTACTACTCTCTTTGGTGAAGTGTTCAACTGCGTGGAGCGGAGATTTCATTGTGCCCCAGTCACTGATGCACTAGTGGCAATTGCCTTGACATCGTGTCACTAGTGGGAATGACTAGTGGCATGACACTAGTGGCATCTGAATCACTAGTAGCAATGAACCTGACACCTGGACATTGCTAATCGCGCTTGCGGGTTGGTCTGTGCAGATTGTAAAGCATACCTTGACGTTTCCCGGAGTGCGAACTGAGAGATGAGGTGGTAGGTTTGCAACAGGTGTTACGCGGATTTGACAAGAAAAGACGTTCCCTGAGGTGTATGGTACATGCCAAACATCAGTGCGGTTTGAGTTCCCCACCAATCAGGGGCGCCTTGTCAAAAATGTCGCGCGTATAACTTCGTGACATGGGATGATTCGCCACCTGTATATTGGAAAAAGTAATCAATATCGATCCCCTATTCGCCGAAGAACTTGGTAACATTTATTCTTCACTACCCAAAGAACTCTTAAACTTAAAATGGTTGGGAACCAGGGTTCATCGAGCCTTTTAAAAAAATTGTTAGCTCCAGCAACCCCTTACGTTATTCTCTATAATATATCGTACATAATCATAACATTAATAATTGTACGTTAATGGCCTAAAGGTTTTTTAAAATGTTGAGCGCTCTTAACTGGCCACAACATTTTTCCAGTTCGTGTTGGAGCACTTTTTCCTGATGTAGAGCAACAAAACGTAATA
>JAHLJT010000380.1:0-21476 GCA_031308135.1 Acheta domesticus
TTGCTACAGCTGAAAAGATCCTCGCGCCTAAAAGAAGCCCCTGAGCTAAATTCAAAATCGCGTGTTTCGTCGCCCATGGAATACCTTCTTTCTCCACTAGTTGGTGGAAGGAGCGTAGCGAAATTTGCGTGGTCAGACGGAAGAGCAGAACTCATGGCCTGAGTCTCGCCTCGTAAAATAAGGCATTAACTAACTAACGAGTGCGTGGCTCCAATGTCCCTTCCATCTTTTAACCAAACCATTCGGGACAAGCGCTCTCTCTCTCTCTCTCTCTCTGACGTCCGTAAGCAGCGTGATTCATGTGCTTGTTATCATCAATGGTGCAGTAGACTCGTCGGTGCGTGCCTCCAAGAGGGCTCGAATACGTGCACTAGGGCAGGGAACTTTGTTTACCTTCTTCATGAGTCATTGTGTAGGTACAAGCGCACGTATGGGCACTGTGGCAGCGTCACTACACTGGACAATGTCACCTCATTTCGAAGTATAATCCCAAACACACGTGCTAAACTCTTCGAACCTGATGAATTTTCACATCACATGACAACGCGCCGAAAGCGTTCTTTTGTAGTAAGAGATACTATACATTTAGGCCAGTTTTCGAAGAATGATGTTTGAGAAAAGGGTAGAAACTAAAGGAAAAAAGTAAATGAGTGAAGGAAGGGCGAACAACAATTTCATATCATCAGCAATATTAATATCAATATCAATACTTAATATCAACAGCAGTATCAGGAGGCTGCCCCGGGTTTTATCAAGTATACAAGATTTTGATGAGTTTTCTAGATTTATTAACATTGTATTTGTAAGGAAAATCCGTAGATACAAAAGTGTACTTGTCATTACTAGAAAATCGATGTTATCCCCATTCTGAATAGTACGAAGGAGCGAAAACTGAAATACAATTCTGAGAACTGACTTAAATAATCCATTAAAAACAAAACACAATTTAAAAATGTTGAATAAAGGATCTTCCATGAATCTTAGGTGTGCTTAAAAAATCTGAAATGCCATCGCAAAGCACTGACTGCCTTGGAAACTGAAGCGTTCAATATTCATCGTACAGAACCTTAATATAATGCAACGTTTCATTTCATTATGAGAGAATGATAGAAGCGGTTTAAAACTAACGGTTACATATTGCCACAATACTAGCATACTATAAAAGGTTTTTGGCGTCCGATATCTTTAGATCCAGTTAACGCCCTTGGTACAAAAATATTTTATTTCTTGCCCAATTTCACTTACTCAGTACCTATTATTAATTAATTAATTAATTAGAAGATCACGTGACTCGGTTTTTCTTTTCATATTTCCCTCCCATAATTCCCTTCATAAGAGAACATGTAGCAACATTCATCTGTTTTCGCATCTCCCTCGTCCCCACGATCCTGTTGATCCACGGGAATCATGCATTGTAAATCGAGCTCCGTAACGAACAAGCTGTAACGTCTCAATAAAAATAACTTTACTTATTATTGTCATAAAGGACCAGATTCGTGGCCTGCAGCAACAAAAATTCTGATGTCGAGGATATGGAAAACGGGATCTTGGAACAACAAACATTGGCTGTTCTGAAACGGCTCTCGTGAATATGGAAACTTCTTTGTTCCCCGACACATGACGTCAGTAGCGTTATAAGGAAAAACGCACGTACCACCGACCTATGATAATACGGTCGAATCAGGTATGATAAATTGCCGATAAACATAATCAAACATTTGCACTTTCATTTAAAACCGACAGTGTTTAATTGCACATGATATTTTTATAGGGTATCTCAAGAAACTGTTTACACAGGTCTTTGACATGCCGAGAGGTTGTTTAATTTCCTGTGAATTTATGCGTATAATCGAAATTAATGACTTAGATTGAAAACAAAAGCTTCAATTATCGTCTCCTATATTATTTCACTAGAAAACCTTCCCTTTGCAGCTCTCCCACGCAACCAATCTTTATAAATGAAGTCTCTAAAGTAAAAGAATTTTTCGGAGACGTGACGAATTGCACTTTGATATTAAAAATATGAAGGATTTGTTTAAAAAACACGTCTAAATATTGATGTAAAATGTAAACCGCAACACACGATAGCATTGTCAAAATTTATATAGTTAAATAACTCCTACACGAAGCGTTCTAGGGGCTTAAAAACTAAACATTTGAGGCAAAAAGGCCTCAAAGAAACGTTCCTCACACCGTAATCTACAGGATGAGATCTTCTTGATCATTCTATTACATATTTGCTGGTTGGACGCTTCTCGATTCTACCTCACCTCTTCAGAACATGTAGAATCTGCCACTATATGTGAAATTACACGATATTCTATGCGATTGAATTATACGGGTGTACCTTTTTGCTCGATAATAAAGTAAATAGAATAGTTCGTATTGACAAGGGTGTATTTATTGTTATCAATGACAAGGTGACGTATAGAAGAAATGACGAAGGATAAGAGTGTCTTGAAGACAAATATATATTACAGGCTTAACACGGAAATGGAAAAATAAGGAAGAGGTTGGGGTTTAGCATTCAAGAATTCCCGCAAGGGTACGCTGGTTCATAACTAAGCTACGGACTTTTGCCTATTTTCGTATTTTTATCCTTCAATTAAAAACGCAGTATTTTAGGTTACTTTTCATTTTGAAGAATGTGTATTAAATATAATATTACTAAAATGCCTGGAAAATGAATAAGTAACCGAAACACCGCATTTTTTAAGTGAAGGGTAAAAATAGACAAATAGGCAAAAACGCGCAGCTTATTCGTACCACAAAAGACCACCTCCGCCCTGGGCGAGGGGCGCGCGTCTTCGCCCTGGCGACCGCCGCGCCGCGCCGCGCCGCGCCGCGCACGAATCCGCAATAAGGAAAGCCCGCGCGTCGCGTCCCGCTTCGCTATGCACGCGGCCACCCGCCAGTCAATCCGCTAATGGCCGAGCGAACGCCGCCGCCGCTGCACGGAGCCGCGGGCGACTTTCCCAGAGGCGATGGCGTCGAAGAGGTGTAGGGCTGTATACTGCCATTTTCGTAACTTGGCCCCTCACAGAAATCAGCTGCTCAGGGTTTCATCCAATCGGGAGCTTGAACGTCACCATAGTGACGTCACTATCGCGAATTATAAGCTCCCGATTGGATGGCAGCGAAACAGCTGAGTACTGTCAGGAACAAAGTTACGAAAATCGCAGTATAGCTGTTGTCATCGTCGTCATTTGTTACACTGCGATTTTCCTAACTTTGCCCCTGACAGGAATCAGCTGTTTCGCTGCCATCCAATCGGGAGCTTGTATTTCACGACAGTGACGTCACTATGGTGATCTTCAAGCTTCCGTTTGGAGGAAACCGTGAACAGTTGATTTCTAACAGGGGCAAAGTTACGAAAATCGCAGTATATTGATGACGGTAGTGGTCAGGGGGGGAACCAGCCAATCATTCTGGGGGCGAGCGGCATCGTAGGTTTTGTTACACAATAAACATATTTGTTATTACAGTAAACCCTCGTTAGCACAAACTCGCTTAACACGAATTTCGCCGTAACACGAACATAACGTCGATCCCGGTAAGGGATTACGGTAATACGGACATTTGTAAAACTCGGATAACACTAATTTTTATAACACGAACTCTGATTATTTCGGTCCCTTGGTATTTAGGTACCCCGTTAATGAGGATTTACTGTATATTGTATTATATTTATGTACTGTTGATAAGGAACTATATAATATTAGTGTTAAAATAATTACATAATAAGAACATAAGTATTTAAATCAATGTGGAGGCAGGTTTAACAGGGCTTGTTCAGTGCTGAGCAGAATTAATTTACAACATTTTTGTTTGCCAACGTTTCGGAAAATGTAAATGCAGTTAGTATGTTTATAGTCAATTGGATGTTGTAAGCCCTGATGAAGGAAATACATTTTCCGAAACGTTGGCAAACAACAATGTAAATTAATTCTGCTCAGCACTGACCAAGCCCTGTTAACCTGCCTCCGCATTTATAATTATGGTCGATAAGCATTCTTCATATTTAAATCAATTTTGCCAAATAAACGAAGGGAAACGAAAACTCTAGGGTCTCTGAGGGGGGGGGGCATGGCCCCCCTAGATCCGCCAGTGGTAGTGACAGCGGCGCGGCGGTCTTGGTGGCAACGACGACAGTGCTGAAAGCGGCGGTCGCGGTGGTGGTGGTTGGTGACGGCGCCAGTGGTGGTGGTGGCGGTGTCGGGCAGCGACGCCGGCGCCGGAGGCCACTTCCTGGAGGCGGCGCGCAGGCGACGGCCGTGGGGCGCGACGCGGCGGTGCAGCCGGTCGGACGGGGCCTGCGCTGACCACGCTTGGCAACGTTACATCCGGTTTAGCTCTTCACTTCATTCACATACGGTTCTTGTTGTTGTTTTTTCTTTCTTTCCGTATCTTTCAATACATACGTAGGTACTGTGACGTACTGGAGTGAATGACACAGACACTGCGACGAAGATAACAATATTTACATTTATTTACAAGAACTTAATAATTGAAGAATTTTACAAATACTAATTAAACCCCGGCAACCTTTTTCTTCCCTTTAGCCACGAAAAGCCCGCGACCGTCCCTAGGCCCTACAGCCCAGTGCCACTGCTCGAAAGCAGGTACAACGCATGATGCGATGCAATCGGACGTTAAGTCCCCGGTATACACATACCTACATGGCCTGGCGCCAAAAACCGGTCTCCGCTCCGGAAACCACGTGGAGTGCACTGGAGATCCCACCCAGCCTCTCGGGTAACAACAAGCTCTACGAATCTATCAGAATCTCCGCGAGCGCAGAAAGTGCCCGCCTTGTACACCCTTGTCTCCCCCACCCGGCGTCATGATGTCGGCGTCCCCAGGCTCGATGGCAGCCAATTCCAGGGGTCTTGCACAATCGTCCCAGACTCGCCACTAACCTTTCTCAACAGTTTGTTTGCGTGGGATGTTTCCTGGAGCCGTGACATCCTGTCGGTCGCACCATTATTTTTAGCTGAGGTGCGCCCTTTCACTACAGCTTCCGGCTCAGGTATGGCGCTTGCTTGGAAACGTTGCCACGACGCTACAGTACACTGATTCGGAGCATTGGAGTCAATACCCCGCAATACATCCAAAAACCGAAGTTTTAAATATTTAATACAATGCAAACTAAATTTCCAATATTGACTAGAATCAGAACTGAATTAAATGACAATCATTCGTGAATTCCAGAACAGAATGTTCTCTTCAGCTGCGGAAAGAACACTTCAGCAACAGACTCATACTCGTACAATGGAAAAGATGCCCCCGTCCAATTGCCGATGCGGCCCAAAGTGGAGGTGAAGGCAGAGGTTCCAATGTCGGCGCAAGGAGAAGGTTGTGTATCGCACAGAATTCTTCGGACGCCTTTATCCCTGGGAAAGTTCCTGATGCTCACTTGGGAAGGAGACTGAGTCGATCTCAGAGCTGTCCTGAATGGAAATCACCAGATAAAATTCCCGACCTGAGTCCTGATTTCCTGACCTGGGTCCTTCAGGCCAGTAAGACAGAATATACGTAAGGAGTGGTAGCGCGTTGGCTTCTTGTCCTGGGTCCTCCAGGAAGCCAGCGCCGTATCACTGAGCCACAGCGGCTCCTGTTATGCCCTAAACGGCTAGCATGGTGTAACGGTTAGCGTATCAGGGTGTTAAAGCCACGTTCGCGGGTTCAAATCACAGCGGTGGATTTCTCAGGCGAAAATATCCTTCGCACGCCTTCGTTGGGGAAGTAAAGCCGGCTATCCCATGCTGTAGATTGACTACATGTGAAAGATCCGGAGGGAAAAAAGAAGCCTGCGATCTAAATTCAAATCGCCTGTTTCGTCGCTCGAGTAATATTTTCTTTCACCGTTAGATGGCGAGAGGAACGTAGCGAAATTGGCGTGGTCAGAACGGCAGAGCGGGCCTGATGACCCGTGTCTCGCCACGTAAAATAATGCATCACTAGGGAGTTTCTGCACGCCGTAGCGGACAGCACTATCGATCTTCTGCGCCTGCGCAGTTCACGTTTCGCGTCACTTTTGTGCATCTGCGCATGCGTAGAAGATCGATAGTGCTGTCCGCAATTGCGTGCAAAATTTATCTTATTGAATTGAATACAGGAAATCGTAAATGAGTGTCGGACCAATTCGTGGTTTCAAAGAGGCGCCGCCCACAGCGGCGACGCTGCAGCTGGGCGAGGCCGCTGGGCGGGGCGGCGAGACGTGCGGACAGCGGCCGATAAGCCGGAAGCGCCGCGCCGCCCGCTGCATAAAGTAATCTCGCGCCTCCCCCGCCCCCCCCCTGCGGCGTGGCGTCGCGACGCCCCCGTGGGAAACGCGCCCCCCGCCTCGCTCCCTTCCGCCAACACTTCCGCGAATGAACGGGCACCTCGACCCGCGAGAGTCTCTTAAGGCCGGTATACACGATAGAGTTTTCGTGTAGATTCTCATACAGTTTCTACATAGAAACGTCAAAATCTCAAACTGAACGTAGAGTCGCGCATACACGGCGTAGTCCAGACTTCACGGTTTTGTGCATGAGCCTCCACAAGCCGCCGCTAGGGGGTCTACCGAGAAACAACTGAATTGCGCCGTCCGGGTACTACTACAAATTCCCACTCGTTTCGCACCTAGGGAAGGAGGGCTCAAGAAAACGTGCGCGGATAAGTCCAATAAATTTACCTGAATAACCGGAAAAAAAACGCCACGCTGGTACACACAATTTCACTTCGCTCTATCACACCTTCACACACCTAACCACAAAATCGAAATGGATGAGTCCGTCGCGTTGGGTACACAAATCCATTAGTGAACGATTCTGCCACTACAGGCGCTGGAGTCAAACTACATGCTTTTCTACACGAAAAAATTACGAACATGTTCATAATTTTCTCATGTAGTCTGGACTACATGAGAATCTACACGAAAAACTCTACCGTGTATACCGGCCTTTAAACGAGGGGAAGAATAAAGGACCAAACACCAGTGGCGTAGCGTGGCTCGCACGTTTGGGGATGCTCAACAATAACGCGAACTCAATTGATTGATTGATTGATTCGTGTTTCCGGGCGCGTCAACTACATAGGGTCATTAGTCCCGTAAGACTAGTGCGTGTTTTTTCTCGGGAGGTGGCGATGATCTTTTCCCCCGCTGGATGGCGAGATCTGGCGCCGACCTACCGCCGACTAACGAGGATATCCCCTCAACCAGGTATCTCCCACCAGCGGGGAACCGCCCAAGCCGGGACAAGTTGTAAGCTCCCGACTGGTCTCCCGATATGTGTGATAGTGTGGTGCAGACCTCATGACCTGAGTCTTGCCACATAAAATAAGGCAATTCAATTCAATACATTGCACTCATTGTTACTGGAATACATACACATCCACACAAATGTGTATTAATACATATGCTATTTCAGTTCCCTTATTTCAGCACGAGCCATAAATATCGAATTCCATGATCTGGGTCGGATACCCGTGTGCTCATAATAATAATGTTACGCTGAAGTACTATAAAACAGCTATTGCGATGTGTCGGGGACCATCGCAGTCCTCCACCCTTGCGTCACGCCAAATTACCGGACGGCAGGAAAGAACTACGCGCCCTCGAATTAGATACGCCCAGCCGCTCAAGCCCCCCATAAACTTTCAACTATCAATTATACCCTTTTTCTGACAATACCGCGATGCGTCGGGTGACCATCGCACCCTCTCACCCCCGCGTCACGCCAAATTACCGGAAGTTGGAAAGGGCCACGCGTCCACCGCGACCCGATTTAGTTCCGCCCAACGGCCCAAGTTCTCCAGAAGCCCCTAACAATAAATCTTACCCTTTGTCCAACAATACTGGATGATCGACAGCCGGAACAACCATTTTAGCGACTTGGCGATCGCACCCGGCTCAATAATCCCCTAAAAGCCCATAAAATCATCACATGCCAAAGCAGAAGGGACACGTGCGCGCTCCTCCGGCCTAACAATGCCGGCCAATGAACAACCAGAAGACACCGTTGATGAAATAGAAGGTTCGAGAAGTTCAAATCCGACCAATAAAATCACTAGGCAGGAAGCACGTGAGCACTTTGAGATTTTTTCGAAAAAACGAAAGGGACAGACGGGCGAGCGAGGCCAGAGAGAGGGGAAGACGGGCGACAGACGCTAGAGAGGACGGTCGTGCAGGGGAAGTCGTATGGAGATAGAAACCAACAAGTAAAGTTTTGAGTAGATTAACAGTGGTAGTTAAGAAAACCACCGAATATTAGTCAGTTAATGAAACCTGCGGTAGAAAGGGAACAGCAGCAGTGGGTAAGGCACACACTGAGCCGACCACTGCGAAACTTGCCCGGTCTTCACGGAATTAATTCCGAATAGCCAAAGTTTGGCTTCGAGCGTCATACGCGGTCCAGGTGTCGTGTGACGGCCTGAGACGCGCGCGAGCATCACGTCGCGACCGCCCGGTCATCCACCGCCGACGTCCCGTGCGCCGGAGTCATCACCCCGGAGGCAATCGGAGGCCAACCTTGCAACGTTCCGGCGTCGCCTCCTGAGGGTCCGACTACACTTCTCCGTCGCTCGGCGAGCAATCCAGTCGCGGTGACATTACCATCTAACATCACAGATTGTAAGTTGTCATCACCATCATTCATTAATCGGCTACTAAAGTGACAATAACCCAGCATCAACCTGAACAGTTTCTCTTCGTTTAATTTTTTGAATAAATTAGTCCCCGCCATTTGGTCGGGTGAACCAATTAATACCATAGCAAAGTGTTATTATTCTAAATCTTAAGAAACCACCAAATGCAACCCTTCGACCCAGGGCGCTCACCCCTGAGACGCTCAACGCCGGCGACATTAAGCAGGTAAGTGGGCATGCGCTTGGCGCCCTTATTAAATAAATTCAGCGCGTGTCCCCTCCTGCGACTTGGGACGACTGTCACACCATAAGTGTGTCGGCGCCTCCATTTTGTGAGCAGTTCCATCACATAAATTGGCGCCCAACGTGGTTGTTTTTATACGAATAATTGAGCTTGTGTAGACTCAGATCACAAATTGGACACCCAACGTGGTTTTCTATTCACGAATAATTGAACTCGTGTAGCGGGCATCTCATAAATTGGTCGCCCAACTTCGTTTGTTTTTTCACGTATAATTCAGCTTGTGCAGCGTGCAGAGCATAAATTGACACACAACGTGGTTTTTAACAAGTATTTTACTTTGTGTTACTCGCACCTGTGTATTTCTTATTGAACTCACTAATTCTTTCTTATCCATTTTCCGTTTACGCTTGCTCAATTATTGCCCAACTGAAGATTGCATTTGGTTTTAATGTGTGTTTCTTTTGATATTTTGTATTTTATGAGGTTTTCAATCACTTTGCTTGCGTGTGAGACTTAATTTTATATTGAACTTCCGGTAATTTTTACATATTTTGTATCAGTGAATGCTCAGAGTATTACAGTGATTCTCATAACTTAGAAGCCCAAAGTGTATTTATAAGAACATTTCACTCTCTTTTCAGACGCATTAATTTCATTTTATTGTTATTTTCTTTTTACAATTTCTTAATGCGTCATATAGTGTTTAAGTGTGGTTAATTGAACTCTATTTTATTTTTTTCCTTTTTCATTATACGTGCTATTTCCGTCACGTAACAATTATATGTTTACTTAATAGTGTTTACTTTCTATTTGAAATTTTATGTTTATTTCTCAGTGTTATCCTCTAACATTTCATTGTGTGTGTTTTGTACTTTTCTTTTTATTGTGTTTGATTGTGTACTCATGTGTAACGCGCTGTAGGCGTCATTATCGTACTTACGTCACTTCGAGGATTGCTCGCTCCACGATGGCTGAAAATAATCCCATTCAAAACCCCGAGGTTTCTGACCCCGCTCCCGCAAACGCCGACGCGCCTGCCGAGCTCACGCCCCCAGCTGTTCTCGCCCCTACTGTCGGGGTTTCTTTAGAGCAGGTACTCGAGACGAGTACCGCCGAGGCCGGACCTACCCTCGCCGCGGCCGCTCCGACGCCACCCTCAGACCAAATGTCTCAATTTTTCAGCACTCTTATCGCAAAATTTGACGAACAGCGTCAAGAATTTTGTCAATTTCGATCACAATTTGACGAACAGCGTCAAGAATTAAATTCTAAATTTCAGGACTTGAATTCCAGATTTGATTCGAAATTTTGTGCCCTTGATAGTAGATTAGACGAACACCTCACTAATTTCACCCTTTTTCAAAGTGAGGTGTCTCAACAACTAAATTCGGTTAATTCAAAGGTCGATAAACAGAGCACTAAAATCGCCTCTCTCGCCTCTGCTGTTGAAAATAATTCTACGCAAATTTCTGACATCAACGAACATTTAACAGGCCAACTAAAGAAATGCGAATCGCTCCAGTCTGAAACAGTTCAACAAATGACAGAATTTAAAGACAGCATAAACAAGGATATTGCAACCGTTTCAGAAAAGCAATTAAATTTGGGACATTGGGCTCGTGATAAATTTAAAGACAATGAATCCGAAATTTCCAACTTGAAAGGCGAGGTGACTAAGAAACTAAAAGGGGTTGACAATAAGATTGAAGGACTTCACGACTCCCTGAACAATAAAATTGAAACAGCAAAATTAGTTATCCAGGCACAGGCGGAAATGGAACGGAAAGAAATCGAAGTCAAAATAGACGAACTAGAAATTAAAGTAGCGGAAAAGACTATTTCAGCTTTCCCGGTTAATGCTATGCCACTGTCAATTCCTCCAAATTTAAAATTCTCTGGTAATCGCGGTGAACAGCCCATTACGTTCTTACGTAATGTTGAAAATTATTTTGCTTTAGCGAGACACATTCCTGAATCTTCTAAACCGAAGGTTATAGCCCAAATGTTGGTTGACCATGCCCAAGAATGGTTCCAAACATTGTTACCAGTTCCGGCTGATTTTCAGGATTTTCGTTCCAAATTTATTAATCGTTTTTGGGATAGAAACACCCAATACAATTTTAAAATGGATTTGGCTAAAGGTAGATGGGACCAGAATGGTAACATGTCTATGCGGGATTATGCAGTGTCTCGCATTGCCCTACTTAAACAATGCGAACCTACTCCCCCTGACGACGAAATTATGTGGCTATTAACTCGTCATTATCCATATGTCATTCAAAACCTCCTTAAAACTAGTTTTGTAAAAGATCTTGAGCAATTTCAGATCTTATTGGGCGATTTCGACCAAACGAATGTGCAATTCGCTTCTTATCAAAATCAGAGTCAAAACTCTTCACGCCCACGTAATGGCAATAATAATAATCAGAATCGAGGATTTCCCCCACGCCATTCGCAAGGTCAAGAGCGTCCTTTTAACCACGGCCCTTCGCCGCACTTTCCCCCCGCCCCCTCCCCCCCGGCGCCGACCAGTTTTCCGCCTCCCTTCAATGTCGGTCAAGGCCAAACCGCGCCCCTCCTCGCGCCGCCTTCGACAGCCCCAGGTCAACCACCACAGAGGCCGTTAAACCGCTCAGGTCCGGAATAAATGGGAACACAGTTCTGGACCATATTTGTAATTCAAATGTTGCGGTTCCCATCTTTACTCTATGTGTAATGGATGACTTACTAGACATTACTGACGCACCCACAGACTCCACGATACGTAAACGCAATTGTCCAGTAATTAACATTACCTGCTTCGGCATCAATGTAGATGCTTTACTAGATACAGGCTCTGATGTATCTGCCATCTCTGAATCTTTCTATGATCAATTATTACAATCAAACTATGTCATTCCGACTTTCCCTATCACTAAGTCTTATGTTATAGGAGCACAAATGCGTAAATCAGCGCCCATTACTAAACAGATTTTGCTATCTTTCTCCCTCTTTAACCAGCCTATTGATGTTACCTGTTTGGTTGTTAAAAATCTTAGTAGGAGAGTTATTTTAGGCATGGACTTCTTCCGTGATTACGGAATTACCATTGATTTAGCCCAAAATGTAATTAAACCATATAATGGTGTCGAAGGAAACATCGTGCAGGAAACTACCGACTTTGTTTTTACAGACCACTTTATTCAGAATCTAACGATGGAGCAAATACAAACCGGGATTACTGACAAAGTTCAATCTTGCAATTTGTTGTCATTCCCTCAAAAACTCATCTTACAAAATTTATTATTTGATTTCCAGGATATTTTTCAAAATTCTACAAAGCCCATTAAAGATTCCCTTTTTCGAATCCAGGTCACCGAGATCAAACCCAAGCGAAAGAGTCATGAAAGAATTATCACGTTTGTTTCGGGTTTATGTGTCTCACAAGCATACCGCTTGGCCCGATTTACTACCGAAGATTAATACGTGGCTCAACCACATCCCCCATGAATCTTCCAGATTTACACCTTTCGAGGCTCAATTCAATAAGAAGCCGAAACCATTGTTTCCTATTTTAGCAAAAATGGCCACTCAAATTCCAATTTCCCCTGAGGATCGGTGTCAAATTATTCTCTCAAATTTAAAGAAAGCTGGTGATACGAGAAAACAACACCAGAAGAGTAAAACCCATTTATTTAAAGTCGGCGATAAAGTTTTAATCAAAGCTCTCAGAGTATCTAATCAGCCTGAAGGCCTTATTAGTAAATTCTTTCCTTTATTTGTAGGTCCTTACCAAATTATGAGGCTTGTAGCCCCCAACGCTTGCACTTTACGTAGCACAGATGGTTCCGAGGTTGGTCCTCACAATTTTTATAACCTTGTTCCTTTCAGAGATTAAACTAGATTAATTGGCTGAAAGAATAAAAGCCCTCATTTATGTCGCTCTGATTAGGTAACCTTATTTTAATTATATTCTTGTGGATCCAGCCCGGTTGCCCTGGCACGTCTTATTATTAATTAATTTCGTGGGTTCGCTACTACTTCAATGCTTTGGTTAAGTGATTGTTATAAGTGAACGTCGTTGTTGATTAAAAAGAGAGAGAAATAATTCAGATATCCCTTAGATATACTCTGTCGAGAGTTGACGAGAGTTATAGCCATTGACTTTAATTAATGAAACGAGCTCCATTCTGATATTATGAATTTAATGTTTTTGCAACCCAAGTCCTTTGTTTAATTCATTGGTTGTTTTCCTCACGTTTACCATTCTATTTTCAATTCTCCATCGTGTTGATATTTTGTTTCCTCCTCTTGTGTTTTAAATAATTTGGCCACTGTTGACTATTATGCTTATCTATTATTTTGCAAATGTCACATTTATTCCACTTGTTTTTATACCTCTAAAATCGTATTAAAAGAGCGTCAAATATAATAATGATTAACAGGGTTCCCACTTTTGGCTCTTCACTTTGCACAATTATTCAATTTGCAGTAGCGTTTAACTAGTTTTAGGTACCCCATTGTTTCATTTTGCCAGTCTTTCTAAGTTTTGTTTCCAATTATCCCTCTATGTTATCTTCTTAATTACTTATTTAGTGCTTAGTTTGCTTTAGTTTGAGTAGGTGTTGCTAATGGCCCACCACCATTTCTTATTTTTGAAAAATGATAAAGATTATTTTCATTCATTTTCTTATCATTAATGTGTTTGTATTACTTCTTAAAGATTTTGTGTCCTAAATTTATTGGTCATCTAGTTTTTTAGAGATAGCTTTAGCGTTGTTCCTCTTCATTAATTTTATCCTTTTGCTTAATTAACTAGTATTGTCTTATCATGTTAGAGTTGTCATTGAAACCCCTAATTTTCGTTCTGGACATGCCAGGTTTTTGTGTTTTCACAGCTTCATCTGTCGGCACATGCTCCCCAAATTTATTTATCATCTATTTTTGTAAATCGTCCTTTTTTTTGGTCTTAGATTAAAAAAAAACATGTCCCATGCGTTTTTTTAATCTCATTGTACGGGGGGGTAATGCGATGTGTCGGGGACCATCGCAGTCCTCCACCCTTGCGTCACGCCAAATTACCGGACGGCAGGAAAGAACTACGCGCCCTCGAATTAGATACGCCCAGCCGCTCAAGCCCCCCATAAACTTTCAACTATCAATTATACCCTTTTTCTGACAATACCGCGATGCGTCGGGTGACCATCGCACCCTCTCACCCCCGCGTCACGCCAAATTACCGGAAGTTGGAAAGGGCCACGCGTCCACCGCGACCCGATTTAGTTCCGCCCCACGGCCCAAGTTCTCCAGAAGCCCCTAACAATAATCTTACCCTTTGTCCAACAATACTGGATGATCGACAGCCGGAACAACCATTTTAGCGACTTGGCGATCGCACCCGGCTCAATAATCCCCTAAAAGCCTATAAAATCATCACATGCCAAAGCAGAAGGGACACGTGCGCGCTCCTCCGGCTAACAATGCCGGCCAATGAACAACCAGAAGACACCGTTGATGAAATAGAAGGTTCGAGAAGTTCAAATCCGACCAATAAATCACTAGGCAGGAAGCACGTGAGCACTTTGAGATTTTTTTCGAAAAAACGAAAGGGACAGACGGGCGAGCGAGGCCAGAGAGAGGGGAAGACGGGCGACAGACGCTAGAGAGGACGGTCGTGCAGGGGAAGTCGTATGGAGATAGAAACCAACAAGTAAAGTTTTGAGTAGATTAACAGTGGTAGTTAAGAAACCACCGAATATTAGTCAGTTAATGAAACCTGCGGTAGAAAGGGAACAGGCAGCAGTGGGTAAGGCACACACTGAGCCGACCACTGCGAAACTTGCCCGGTCTTCACGGAATTAATTCCGAATAGCCAAAGTTTGGCTTCGAGCGTCATACGCGGTCCAGGTGTCGTGTGACGGCCTGAGACGCGCGCGAGCATCACGTCGCGACCGCCCGGTCATCCACCGCCGACGTCCCGTGCGCCGGAGTCATCACCCCGGAGGCAATCGGAGGCCAACCTTGCAACGTTCCGGCGTCCGCCTCCTGAGGGTCCGACTACACTTCTCCGTCGCTCGGCGAGCAATCCAGTCGCGGTGACATTACCATCTAACATCACAGATTGTAAGTTGTCATCACCATCATTCATTAATCGGCTACTAAAGTGACAATAACCCAGCATCAACCTGAACAGTTTCTCTTCGTTTAATTTTTTGAATAAATTAGTCCCCGCCATTTGGTCGGGTGAACCAATTAATACCATAGCAAAGTGTTATTATTCTAAATCTTAAGAAACCACCAAATGCAACCCTTCGACCCAGGGCGCTCACCCCTGAGGACGCTCAACGCCGGCGACATTAAGCAGGTAAGTGGGCATGCGCTTGGCGCCCTTATTAAATAAATTCAGCGCGTGTCCCCTCCTGCGACTTGGGACGACTGTCCACACCATAAGTGTGTCGGCGCCTCCATTTTGTGAGCAGTTCCATCACACTATACAATATTCGTACGCTAGAAACGAGCAGCACAAAGATTAGGTCTTGAAATGTCAAGCCATATACTGCAAAATCTCTTCTAAGATTTTTTCGCTCTGCACCAACCTAACGTGAAGTGAAATCATTCATAATCATCATCATCATCATCACATGCTCTTATTATACTTGTTCATATGAAAACCATCAAAAGAAGAATTATTTTATCAGGCACTCTTTATTGATTCATCACACTTTCCAATCTGTTATGTTCATAATTACTTTGAAAATTTCCTATTGTCACTTACGCAAGTCACAAGACGTTTGGGAGAGCGGTTTTGGACGATTCGCAACTTCTCGCTAGCCGGCAGGAAATGACGCAACTAGGGATGGCAAAAAACATCCATGTTTTTAAAACGTCGATATTTTCGAAGCAGAAACATCGTTATTATAACATCGATGTTCTGCTTTAGATGTTTTCCTTCAGATCGATATATTTGTCCAGAACATAGGACATTCAAAAAATATGATGATATAAATAAAATTTGCATTTTCTATTTTATTTGTGTATAACTCGCAATCATCTGCCATTGACACTGTCACTGCTGTCCATCCACATGCGGCACGAAAACTGTTTGCTGTTCGCAACTATTCTCCATTGCGGTTACCTTTTTTTATTAATTTGTACCTGGTACTGTCGTTAAAACTGCAATTTGAACCTGGGCAACATAGAATATTGATTAGAAATTAAGATGACAGTCAAATTTGCACGGCAGAATATACCTTAAACTAATACATACATACACAATGTGTGTATTAGTTTAGTACCTTAAACTACACACACGTACACTACTACACATGTTATCACATTAGAACCACGATATTTTACTTCGAAATGTTTCATCATATTTGAAATATCGATTTTGTTAGGTTAACGCGGCTTGGTCAGTAGGTGTTTGCCAACGTTTTCGGAAAATATATTTCCATCCTCAGGGCTATATAAAACCGAGAGAGAGAGAGAGAGAGAGCCCTAAGAATGGATATATATTTTCCGAAACAACCATGGTTTAAATTAATTTCGCTTCCTACTGATCAAGCCGCGTTAACCATACTCCAATATAATATTTTGGACGTTAAGCATTCTCCATATTAAACATTCGATATTTAATAATTTCAATGTTTTTGTCGATGTTTTCATCGACATCTAAAACCTGTTGGTGATGCATCGAAGTATCGTTGTATCGATGTTTTTTGCTCAAATTCGCATTATTCTACTGCGATTTTCTTAGCTTTGTCCCTGACAGGCATCAGCTTGTTTCGCTGCCATCCAATTGGGGGCTTATATTTCGCGACAGTGACGTCACTATGGCGACGTTCAAGTTCCCGATTGGATGAAAGCGTCAACAGCTGATCTCTATCAGGGGCAAAGTTAAGAAAATCGGAGTATAGCCGCAACGCGCAACGGGATGGCAAGGCGTCCTGCCGCGTGTGTGTGGCCGCCGCCGCTGCTGCCTCATCGTTCGCGGACACGCAGTCTGCCACACAGCGCTTCGCACGAATCTGACGACGGCGTGAATACCCAAAGCAGCCTTTGTCACTAGGATATGTTATGGTCTCCGGCAGGGTTCAAGCGAAATGCAACGATTTGCCTTTTCCGCGAACGCCTACTCTGTACACTGTTGATTTGTGGTAGAAACTACATTAGAGTTGGTTGTATTTACGTTACTTTGCTCGGTGGTAAGCGAGCAACCTTCCAAACACCATATAAATTTTATTGTGCAGCAGTGATGATAACGTGACATTGATTTCAGTATTCCCATCGTTTGTTTTCGATTTAGAATTTTAACATATTCATTCTAGTTAATGTTCAAAATCTCTAATTAGAGAAAAAAGTTCCTTACAGTAATGTATGTAATTACTTCTTAAATAAAAAAAGGAAAACCTAAATGAAAAAAGGGCAGCATCCAACACGCCACACCAAAACATAACAATAAATTAGTATTAATCAACACCGACCAACTCAAAACAAAACTCATTAACTCAGAACGGAGGTGTTGTTTTTGCCATTTCGCCCTCCGAAACATTGATGTGATTCGCTGGAAGCAAAATATGTTGCTAATTTACGGGAAGAGGAATCGCAGGCAGTCATAACTGAAAATTTCCACACGTTTTTGCCGAGAATAATAATGCACATTTAATTAAATGTATTCTCTACAGGAACACTAATGTGGTTTCAACTGCGTGTTTCCCTTCTTCCCCTACGCTATCTACTACATCGTCGTTAATTATCTAATCACAGTTATTTCCTCGCGTGCGCTAGTTCATATTTTCAGTGAAACGTTCCGTTAACGTATGCTATGAGGCATTAAACGAGCAGATTAACCGGTTATGGTTTCTCTGCGTTACTGGAACAGAAAACCCCATTTTAAGCTTGAAAATAACATATCAAGGAGGAAAACAGGTAGAGTTTTAAAAAAAATGCACTACTAATGAGACAATGAGTAAACTGAAGTCTTTTGAGTTAGACATCGCAAACAGTTTTTTTAAAACACTTTTAAGAATTTCCTCAAACATTACCTGTTATATAAACGTTTTTCAAAGATTTATTCCATACAAGTTTATTAAAAATTCTGTTTGTGCGATTCTCCGTTCACTCAAATCTCAGAAATCAAATTCGCATTCATGCAACAACCCTGTTGAGGATTAGGGAAGGGACTACAACGGAATAGATACTTAAAAGAAAAACTAGAAGAAAGGTACAGTATAACAAGACGAAAGTCAATGTGGCAAAATCTTTAATGTACGAATATTGCAGTACAGTCATATGAATTGCCAACCAATGTCCAACAGTAGTCCGGAGTGGAAAGGCATTTTAAATTAATAGGATTCAGGTCTATTAATTCGAAAATAGGATCAGCGATCATATTATTTAATAATATTTCAAACTATTTCACGATGATTACCAGGCGAATCTTCCTATCAAGAGTTTCATCTCATACCAGTAAACCAGTAGTGAACTTCCGTACCATATTTCAACTATAGATGTAGCTAGTGGCGGATGTAGGGTGGGAGGGAGCGGGACGGTGGGGGGGGTTGCGAGGATATGCCCCCCCCCCTCAAAAGGCCTAGGATTTTCGTTTATCTTTCTTTTATGCGAAACAAATGTTTTAAATACTTATTTATAGTAAAATTATTAAAACAATATATTGTATATTATCAACAATACCACAATAATATACAATTTAAAAACAAATACGTTTATTATTGAACAAAAATCGATGATGCCCCCCCCCGAAAGGTTCGACTGGATCCGCCCCTGGATGTAGCACACAGTAAAAAAACCCTTGAGGATGAACCTGGTCTCGCAGGGGTTAGAGGAAGTGTCCTCTACCAATTTTCTGACTTCAATTCGAGCGTCGTTTTTGTAAAGATGGTTGGCGAGTGCTAGAGGGATAGGGATACGCGACGGTCAAGTGATGCGTTTGGTGCCCGGAGCGTGTTTTCCCTCAAGCTGATCGAAGATCAACTGTCACCGATACCGAACGCGTGTAGACAATATGTTTCACGACGGGAAGCTACCCGGCGGCAGCCGATGGTCAAGCTGTCCCTGAATGATACGGGACACGACTATCACTCAGAACGTTAACAGACGCTCAGTGGTTTTTTATTTCTTCCACGATGTTCAGCTGTAATTGGAAAGGTTAGCGAGACTTTAGGGATCCCCTCATTTTTATGATTTCTGCACACAAGAACAGAAATAAATGTGTGCACACATTTCTCAGTTCGTTTACACACTGCCCGCTGCTATCTACACAAATACTGCATTTATATGAACACATTTCTGCACGGTTTGGATCACAATGTTTGTTTTTACTTAGATATTTATTTGAATGTTTGAAATGTGGATTATCATTTTTATGTATGTTGCTCAGAATCCTTCAATTAAGAAACACACGACTTAACAGCAGGGATTATCTGCCCACTACCGGCCAGTGGGAGTTGCCTGACGCTGTAGCAAGAAAAGCTGCAACGGAGGGCGCAGTGGCGTAGCTAGGGGGAGGCAGGGGGCAGGGCGGCGCGCCCCGGGTGACACCAATTTAATGCATTTACTTAAACATTTTATGTATTAATAGTTAGTTTTCTTAGTTTTAGTAGTTTGAAAATTTTATTGTTCGAATTATATAATTTTTATGGTTTATTTAAAATCATTTATATTAATTTAATAAGAATACATTTAAATCATAAGAGTAGATTATGATTTAATTGCAATTATATTGCAATTATTCCTAATTACATATTATTTATAATGTATTAAAAAATTCTATCATGTGCAAATATGTTTGTATTTTTAATGAAATAATGTATAGTCAACAAATATAATAAATATTTTTATACTTAATTTATGGGAGGGGGTGACACCATTAGCTTCGCCGCAGGTGACACCAACTGAAGCTACGCCACTGGCAGGGCGAGCAACGCCTGGAGAGGTCCTGCAACCCGGACGGCGCCGGGGGTGGGGGACGGGTGGGAGAGGGGAGGGGGGGCGTGGCTCTCCGCCGCGAGGAAAGGCCATCGCGGCCACGGCGCAGCGGGAGCCGGGCGCTCGCCACGCGGGAAATGCTGAAGCACCCCCACCCAGCCGTCTGGACGCCTCCCCCGCCTCCTCCACCACCGCCTCGCACCTTCTCTGGGCCTTCCCGACCCAACCACGAAATGGTACAGTCGACTCTCCGTTATAATGAACTCTGGGGACGAACCTTTTTGGTCACCTACATCCGATGATATCAATTGTAAATAGAATATATCTTAATATTTACATTGCGGGCGATTTGTTCACATTAGTATATTAATAAGTACATGTGCTTTAAAATAATGTCAAAAAAGTTTTTTCGAAAATTGAATAGTTTTTTTGTGAAAACTAGCTCAAAGATTTCGGATTTTCAGAAACGCTCAAACGCCATTTTCCCTCAAAAATGGCTTCGAATTTTTGTTCAAGTTTTCGATTGGATAGTGCTAATTGCTCTCTTTAACATGGCGTAGAGTTCATTTTTGGGATTTTTTTTGTTTTTTTCAAAAATTACACAAATGTAATTTTTTTTGAAATTTCTCTCATACCGTTTAAAATGCACATTTCCGGCAATTTGTAACACTAGTGAATATGTTAGTGTAAATGCTCAAATAACTTCAAAAGAAGTATTTGAAAACTCAAAAAATTTCTGTGAAAAAGAGCTCAAATTTCGCATTTACAGTAGCGTGTTTAAAGCCCATTTTCTTTAAAAACGCCCCAAATTTTTCAACGAAAATGCTATTTAGGACAGGTTTAACTCTTTTTTTTAATAGTCTTAATTTTTTTTTTCTATTAAGAAATTTATTGGCCAGTCGAATAGCTGGCCCGACCAAACGAAACGGAAACTAATACGGGAAACTCTGTGCCATTGTGTAGCACCACTAGTTCATTAATAATTTCGCAAGGTCCTTCTCCAGAGTTCGTGTTCATTCCATACTGGTTTTTGCATTTTCCTCTGTCTCTAAGAATTGTAATGCAGTCTTGACACCTTTCAATGCCTCTTGCACTGTTGGAACACCATCCCACACTTCGAAGGTCCTTTTAACAGCCAAATGACACAAGAGATACAATTAATTTCCAGGACTGATGCCCTACCTTCACTATAACGAGATTCAGGTTCACTATAACCCAATTCTTATGCTATTTGTAACACAAATGAAACGGGACCAGTAGTTTAAGTTCACTATAACCAAGTGTTCTCTACAACTGGAGATGACTGCATATTGTCGGGGCGCCAGAATGAAATGTTTTAAAAAATCATTTTTAAGTAGAGTGAAGTGAAGAATAATATGATACGAAAATTGATTTTTACTAAAATGTTTTAGTTTATATTGTTCACTAGACAGCCGATGCGTACAGTTAAACGCTATGTGACCGCGAAATAAACTGTTCGTGATAAACTGCTCTGTTCGTGATAAAACGTGCAGAATGATAATTTTAGAGATGAAGATTACGATATGAATAACAAAAGATAGATCTTTCTTCTCATAAACATGCAGTATTTATCTTCCAACGCCCAGTATATTGTGATGGTTCGTGCTCAACTAGTCTTTACAATAAGTTATTTGTACTTTTATTCACTATAATT
>JAHLJT010000382.1:0-35615 GCA_031308135.1 Acheta domesticus
TTATTATTATTGTTGAAAACCAAAACCATGCATTAAATTGTTTTTGATAAGGTGCTGTTGCCATTTAAATACTCTGTGAAAATTGTGTCGCTTCATAGCATAAAAAGTGACAATCGTAGTCATGCCTTTAAAAAATTATTGATTGTATTATCACTTGTTTTTTGCCATGTAAGAGTGCAGACTCAATTTGTGATTTTAATAAAGCACACGCATGCTTTGTAAAGTTTGTACTTAGCCATAAAATTATATTTTAAAAGAAGAGTCATAATTTATAAATGAGCTAAGAGAAGAGAGGAGAACTTCCAGCTAGTCGCTAGTCCACTGCAAGTTGAAAAAGATTGGCTGGGTTTTCTTCATGGTCCTCCGGTGCCGCATGACTGAGAGTTCACAACTTGTATTTGGAACTCCCGTCGCTGACTGACAAGCGGCCTATCATTTATTTCCCGCTTCTGAATTGGACGCAGGACTATTGGGAAAATATTCAATTTTGGTCTTCATCGAATCTCGCTGCTGCTCAAGGTTGGTCTTCGTAGAGCCACGATTTGTAATGGTTTGGAACGGCTTCGAGTGACTCGCTGCTTTTCCCGAGATAGTCAACTGTTTAAAGTAATTTATTATAATTAATTAGCCTCTATATTTAATATCATTATACAAGCCTAACATACAAAATGAAAAAATGTGCTTTAAAAACGGCAAGACACCTGGACATTAGATATCAAAATTTAATGAATAATGCAAATGAAGATGAGGCATTGGAAAAATTTCAGGCAATTAATGTCATAATTGTGAGAGCCATAGATAAGCTTGAAGAGACTTCTTGTGAAATTGACATTCAAGAAAATGACATTATTGCTAAACAAGATATTTTAGAATCTCTTCAAACCCTCTCTTTCCAAATTGAATCCTTTTTAAAAAAGAATGCAGCGTCACCTGGAAATTCAACGGAATCACAGCCGGTAATTCTTATCAATGCCTTTTCTACAGGTTTTAAATTACCAGATATCACTTTGCCTCATTTTGCTGAGTGGCCGGCCTTTAGAGACTTATTTAAAGCTTTAGTTGTCGAAAATCCAAATTTATCTGAAATCAATAAATTTATTTATTTGAATACCAGTTTGGAGGGAGAGGCTAAACTAATTATCGAAAACTTAGAAGTCTCAGCTGAGAACTTTGAAGTTGCGTGGAAACTTCTTACTAAACGTTTTGATGATCCACGCACAATTGTAAAACAGCACCTTATTAAAATCTTAAATCCTCCACATTTAATGCATAACTCAGCATCATCTTTGAGACAATTTATAGATTATTTCGTGTCTCATGTAAATGCATTATTAGCTTTAAAACATGATGTGGAATTGCAAGACCTGTTATTAGTGGCTTTAATTTCAAAGAGTTACAAATGAACTATTAAAAAATTGGGAGTTGCACTTAAATGATAAATGTGCACCCACTTATAATGAACTTATTGAATTTTTTAACAAGGCACACAACGCGCCATAGCTGCAATGGTAAATACAACTGTAACGTCAAATGAATTTTTTGTAACAACTACAACTACAACTCAAATGTCTCCATCTTGTTACATATGTCAGGAAAGTCATTCCTACATAAAATGTCCTCAATTTACTCAATGGAATCCTAAACAAAAATCTGATTGGGTTAGGTTAAATGGACATTGTCTCAAATGTCTTAAATATAAATCGCCATCGCACACTTGTGATGTAAAATGTACTATATGTAATAAAAATCATAATAAAATATTACATTTTTCTAAGCTGGCAAATATTGGTGAAGCTACAGAAGCTAATCGTGCGATTTCTGCCAGCATATTTAATACTGTGCCAGAAAATAAAATTAAAACTACTTGGTTACCTACAGCAATTGTCAATTGTATTGACGTAAAGGGAGGTTTATACCTAAAACCGCCTTATTAGACTCAGGTTCATCATTAATAACGGAGTTGCAGCCAGAAATTATCATTACCTAGGAAACAAAAGTAAACGTATTAATTTCAGGGTGCAACCGATGAAGAATTTGTTGCTAATGAAAGCCTTGTAGTAGAAATTAAGTCTCGTTGCGGACATTGGAGTAAGCAAGTTGTATTCATTATTGTTCCCAAATTATGTACGTTATAAATGAATCTTTCTCTATATCAAATTGGGGAATTCCCCAAAGACATATTCCTAGCGGATAGTAAATTTAATAAACCCAAGTGCATTGATTTATTACTAGGAGCGAGTGTAATGTTTGAAGTGCCTGCTCAAGGTAAATATTATCCACAAAACAATCAATTTCCGTTTTACAAAGACTCTTTAGGTTGGATAGTCTCTGGTCCAATTCCATACAATTCTTGTGCTGATAAGTTTAAGGTTTGTTCTTATAATTGGCAAAAGCTTCGATTTACCAAATCAAATAAAAAGATTTTGGGATATAGAGCATGAAGAGCATGAGAATGACTTCAGTGAAAATGATTTTTGTGTTAAGCGTTTTAATGAAAATGTTACTCGTGATAACTCGGGTAGGTATTGTGTAAAATTGCCAGTAATTACCTAATGCAGCCAGCTTTAGGAAAAATCCAAATGGCAACCGAAAAAATAGATTACTGTCCTTAGAAAGAAGATTAAGTGCTGAATTTGAATTAGCCTCAAACTATCGTGCATTCATGTTCGAATATCAGGAATTAGGACACATGACAAAATTATCTAATGAAATGATGTATAGAAACATTTTGCCCCATTTTCCTGTATTTAAAATGGAATCGTCTACAACTAAAACCCGATGTGTTTTTGATGCTTCAGCTAATACTTCTTCAGGGATATCATTAAATGACATTTCTTGCTACAGGTCCTGTTTTGCAGATGATTTATTCTCTATACTTGTAGATTTAGATTACATCCTATCGCTAGTAACAGGTGATCTTGAGAAAATGTATCGGCATAAATTAATGTTCATCCTTTAAGCCAAAAATTGCAATGCATCTTATGGCGTGATGATCCCACTGCTAATATTGATGAATGGGCTCTCACCACTAGTCACGTACGGTCCCTGCATCAGCTTCATATTTGGCTACTCAGACTCTCAGTGCGCTGGCCTAGCGACGAAGGTGATGAGTTGCCACTTAGGAAAGTTAGCGTTAACCACTGATTTTTATGTGGATGACTTCATAAATCATGTAAGGATGAGGAAGGAAGCTTTGATATTTATTCTCAAACATCTAAACTAGTAGTTAAAAGGTGGATTTAAACTTAGAAAATGGTCCACCAATTCAATATCTACTTCTAAACATTATCCCTGAGGATATTAGAGAAGCAGGCAAATTAGTACACTTTAATGATCCATTATCTCAATGTGTTAAAACTTTAGGTTGTTATGGGATCAAAATGTCATGTTTTAAAAACATGTCTCCCGCTTTAATTGAAGCAAAAGATAAACCCATTATTTCAAAAAGAAAATTATTATCTTACATTTCTAGCATCTTTGATCCCTTTGGAATTAATTTCCCAGTAGTAATATTATGGAAAATTATCTCAAAAACTGTGGGAATGTTCTCTTAAGTGGAACGAAATCTTCCTGAGCACATCAATTCTAATTGGTTAAGCATTTGTAATTGTTTACCACTAATTACTGACATTCACTATTCCACGGGTTATATCAATGTTAGTACTTCCATTTTGGAGATACATGGTTTCTGTGACAGTAGTCAATTTGCTTATGAAGCCTGTACATACATTAGAACATATAACAATTTTAATTATGTCAATTGTAGATTATTATGTGCGAAATCAAGGGTTGCTCCACGTGCGGTATTAAAGTCAAAAAAGGAGAGTGATCTTGCTATTACCATACCTAGACTTGAGCTATGTTCAGATTTGTTATTAGCGAAACTCATGGACAAGACTATAGGAGCTTTAAAGAAAGATCAACATGTTACAAATTTTGTGACAAGAGATCGAATCAATTTATGGACTGATTCACAAGTGGTCTTAGCTTGGTTAAGAAGTCCACCAAAAAAGGCAATATCTTTGTTCGAAATCGAGTTTTAGAAATTTTAAATATGACTGAAGATTGCACTTGGAGGTACGTACAATCCCAAGTTAATTCATCTGATTTAATTTCCAGAGTTGTAAAGCCTCTTTTTATTGTTAAAACAAGAGCTGTGGTGGCATGTTCCTACCTTTTTATCGTCAGTCTCTTTAAATTGGCTTGATAAAATTAAATTAATTGTAAAAGGATTTAAAACTTTAACATAACTGTAAATGATTTACTGAAATATCTTTGTTCGAAATCGAGATTTCGAATATTCTAAGATGGTCACATTGATATTACAAACTTAGAATTTATTTTTAATTTATTGTGCATTCGATATGAATGCCTAAATACTTGCTTTGAGAGGCAAAAATGCCCCAATGCCTAAATACTTGCTTTGAGAGGCAAAAATGCCCCAAAGTTTTATATGTGAGTTTGACCTATTGTAAGGCAGCTCATTTCTGTTATCATTTGGCATTTTTGTCAATTTGGTTTTGTGGGTTTGGTATAAACCTCGCAATTATTGCTGTTCGAGATGGTACATAATCTCGGAGTTAAATGGACTCGAAATATTGACTTTTTTCAAAGCTTTATGTATTGCTTTGTTTATGGCAGATCAATTTTCATTATGTATGACATTACTCTTGTTCTTTTAATGTAATTATCATATATTTTATATACAGAATTAAATTTTCTGTTAGTATAAATGTAAATTTTCAGTCGTTACCTCCGAAAATTTAGGGGGAGTTATGTTGAAAACCAAAACCATGCATTAAATTGTTTTTGATAAGGTGCTGTTGCCATTTAAATACTCTGTGAAAAATTGTGTCGCTTCATAGCATAAAAAGTGACAATCGTAGTCATGGCTTTAAAAAAATTATTGATTGGTATTATTACTTGTTTTTTTCCATGTAAGAGTTCAGACTCAATTTGTGATTTAATAAAGCACACGCATGCTTTGTAAAGTTTTGTACTTAGCCATACTAAATTATATTTTAAAAGAAGAGTCATAATTTATAAATGAGCTAAGAGAAGAGAGGAGAACTTCCAGCTAGTCGCTTAGTCCACTGCAAGTTGAAAAAGATTGGCTGGGTTTTCTTCAATTATTATTATTATTATTATTATTATTATTATTATTATTATTATTATTATTGTTCCATTACATCACGACTAAAGATATTATAAGTAGAGTCGGTTCAAAATAAAAGCTGCTCCAGGTTGCAACCAGCTACCTAAGGAGCAGATATAGGGACTGTCGGTGCCTTTACAATATTTTGCGCAAAATGTGGGATGTTCCACATAAGCGATTTCTTGCACTTCCCTTTTCCCACTTTGAATTACCTGGGAGTTTACACAAGTTCTTACACAAATTTTGCGGAACAAATCCCAAAGCTCTGATAACTAATGGGACGACCTGTGCTTTTACGCCCCACATTCGGCTGATCTCGATTTCCAGATTTCCAAAATCTTGTATTTGAGATGTTTCTCTGCCTCTTTGGTTACGACGTTGTTGTTGTTGTTGTTATTATTATTATTATTATTATTGTTATTATTATTGTTATTATTATTGATGACGCTTGCCACGCCATCTTCACCCCACTTCCATCCACTAGAACGAACATCTACGAATACCCGTTACATTCTTCTGTACAGAGGGCCTTGGAAGTGGGGATAAACCGGAAAAAATGGCTGAAAGAGGAGTCCTAACCTCCTCTAACCCTAAGCAGGATAATCCTGCAGCACTTAAGTGCAAAGGGTAAATTAATTAATTAATTATTGTTGTTATACATTACGACAATCATCAATTTACAATTCATGGGGCATTAGAAAAGAGATAAAACTACATCCATAGCTCAGGAAATAGATAATCTCTCCCACTATGTTATTGTGGCATTGATAGGTGCTAATTGATTAATGATATTTGAAAATCGTCTCGCAGATGAAATGAGACTTTGAGAACTCTTTTTGTTGGGCATTAAAAAAGTAGTAAATAAAGAAGTAAAAAGACAAAATAAACACTGCATCTGATAATACAAGGGTTGGGGGGTAAGTCACGGCAACTATTATTTTTTATGAGAATACGAGCACGGGTGAAAAATGTGAAACATATACATGAAAGGACAAGGTAATAACTAAGTTCATGGACCCTTAACGACCAACCAACTTTGGGTCTCTCAGATTTATTAAGGTATTTGAAATTACAGTACTGGTTTCTTCTTTCAAAGCATTTGACTACATACCTGATCACAACGCAAAGGAATTGCATACCCGGTATAAAGACTCGATTAGGCACATGCTCGATTACCGCACGTGCCACACCCGTCCGCACACGCATAGGTCGTCCTAAGTCGTCATGTGTGTTGCTGAACATTGGCTGCTACGCGTCCTCGCAGAATCTCTCCTGCCCATCTGGCGACTGTCAGATATGTCCATGGTCTTCACCCACGGGCATTATTCCCATGACCTGGCACAAATTCCCTTTAATATTCTCCGATATTTAACCCACAGAGAATGTGTGCCCTGCTCGAAACATGTTACATTTATCTCGCACAGTGGTAGTTGGACAATTGATTTCATGTCGCTCCCTGGGCTAGTAAAGACACTCAGCAATTTGTGGATGCGAACACACCCACTGTAGCACTTCTTTCATGTTACAAATGAAATGACCCCCATCTCAGGGTCAATGACCCCCATCTCAATCAGTTTTTTGGCCAATTTCCCTGATCCATTGAGCAAATGCTGAGATGGCCCCTTGTTTTGCTTCTGGACGTAAATGTTGCTTTACCGTTGCGCACGTTTTATTGAGCACTCCTTCTGCTTGTAGTGGTAGGAGTAGAACTGATGTTCGTTACTATTTTGTTAGCAGGGCAGAAAAATCAAATCAGCAGTTCATTTACCGTTGAAATTGATTTTCTAAACTCGGGAACAAATTTTTTTTCTAATTTCTATTTTTCTAAATTATTTTTCTCGTTTTTCAAATGTTGCTAATTTTGCGCTTTTTTCTGGGCTTTATGAAAATGTGCGCAGATAATCTCTTCCCCCATACGTCATATACAGATTTTACTGTTTATTGACCAAATAAATAAATACGTAAATAAATGAAACTTTGTGATCCGATAACATTTTTTAGAAACAAAATAGTTACCATGACTTCTGCCGTAACTCTCACATAATAATATGTTTCAACATTTATTTTATCCAAATAAACAAGGAAAACAAAAGTTATTGTAATGGGACGGTCGCACACGAACTAATTTCGGCGTGTGCGAGATGAATTTTTTTTATATAACAGGGAGTCCGGGAAAACTTAGCTGGCTGAAAATGTGCGTTTCTCCGCTACCTGAGTGCGCGAAGGGTCGCCGCCAGCCGCCGGGGGGAGCGCCTCCCTTTGTTCAAAGACCGTTTGCCACACCTCTGGTATTTCCGAGCGCTGCGTCAGAGCACCCAGCGTCTTCTCGGAAATCGTGGTGACGTGAACGCCCACTCGAAATCGGGTTCCAACCGTCGATGGACCCATGGCAATTGGACGGCGCGCATCACGCGGTTTGGCTGCGCCAATAGTCGAACACTAGGCGGGGGTGAGACATGTGATCTCGCGAGCAAGGGAGGTTGCTGCGAACGCGAGACTCGGCCATTCCGATACGAACGACGGCCGCGAGTGTTACCTTCCGATGTAAGCGACGACCGAGGTGTTGGGTCCGATGGCAACGACCGCCGCGAGACGCTAGATCGCCGCCGGCAACGCATCGTCGCCACCTCACCGCCCGCTCAGGTGCCGCCGAAGGGAGAGGCGGAACACCGTGTGAGTGCCGATACTCGAATGAACGAAGAAGCTTTCGGACGCGGCCTGAGGGCCGGCCGCCACTAAGAGACGCTTTGGTGTGGCGATTCCTGGCCGCCGCCGCCGCAGTCAATGCCTGCCGCGCGCGCCCGCCCGCGCGCAGCCGCTGCCACGCCGTCGTCGCCGCCGCGCCAGCCCACGCGCCGCGCCGCCGCCGCTGCGCTGTCGCGCGCGCCCGCCCGCGCGCAGCCCTGCGCCTGCCGCGCACGCCTGCTCGCGTGCCGCGACACCGCCGCCGCGGCCACCAGCTGCCCGTCCGGCCCAGGAAACGGGGGGAGCGCCGTTGCCCTGCCGCCCGACACCCGGACCGATGCCGACGCCCGGAGGAACGGAGCGCCCGTGCGATGACCCGGAAGGGTTGGACTGTTAAGTTAAGCTAGTTATAAGTTAGGTTAAGATAGTATTAAGAACTGTAGGAGGCTTCACCGATTATTTTTGCTGTGAATTAAACTCAGAAATCATGAAAGAGCGTTTTACTGTGTAGTGCATGAATATGCCCAGTCACGCATGCGTCCTAAATAGATTCCAGCCGAGCACATGAGGCAACCTGCAGCAGACGGGAATCCACAGGTGAGTCGGGTCACGCCCTGAGAGAGATTAACACCGCCGACACCGATGAGTGGTCGTGTGTACGGGGGGCGGGTGTTACATTATATTTCTCATATACATGATAGTATCTACACGAATGATTGAGATGTTAAAACTCGCAAGAATCTTAGCCTTTAACACCACGTGGATCATTATCTTTCAAAATACTTAGAGGAAAAACAGACGAAATCGTCTTATTTACCTCCTCGCCATGATCCAAAGAGGAGAGTAAGTTGTGACACCGTAGGGTGTTACAATATCCTCTTCTCACCTAGTCTGCGCAGGATGATATGTCATTAGTGCCACGACCAATTTGGCGATTGAAAATAAACAAAATGCAATGAACGGAATGTGACGAATATTAATTTCATTAGTGAAATAATTTATTGCTGTAGTATAGATCGGACACTAAATAATCAGTGGGGAGGGTTTGCACAGCCCGAAGCAATGTATCAGAAACGAATCTTTTCTTTAGCATGTGTTCATACGACTACTGAAACGTTACGATAGATCTGTATCGGGAACAAATACTCCACCAGAATCGTCGAATGTAATTACGCCACTTGTATAGTGTTCGATAGATATCAAGTGATCGAGATAAGTGGAATTTGTTTTCAACTGTGGCGGCAGATGTTTTAATAACTCTATATTCCCGTGAATTTGTGCATAATATTCAGCGTTTTTTTAAGGTCGCATCAACATCTAGATCATTAGCGACCACTATTGGACTTACTTGTTATGGTAACTGTGAAGATGACATGATATGATGATGATGATGATGGGGGGTGAAAGGACGAACAAAAATACAATCATGCCAGAGGCGAGACTCGAACCCGCAACCTTTCAGTCCGAGATCACAACGACATTACTGCCTAAACGATCTCGACCACCAGCGATCGGCATTACTCAGCGTTTTGATTTGCATATTTGCCAAATAACAGTAACAACTGTATGTGAGTATGCGTTAGTAGAACATACTACCGTTACAGTTCGTAGTAGTAACTTATTTCATTATTGTAGTCTTAGAACGAAGTAAACGAAAAATGCTTTTGATCGTTTAAATCAAGCAGTGGCGAAGCTTCAGTGGGTGTCACCAGGGGCAAAACTAATGGTATCTCCCTAAATTAAATATAAAAGTATCTCTTTCAGAATAGTTTATAAATGATTTAATAAAAATACAAGGAAATTTCCACATGCCATTTATTTATAATACATTAAAAACGATGTAATTCAAAATAATTGAAATATATTTTTTAAATATATAATCTAAAACGAATAACTAATGCAGTTTTTTTATAAAAACACTTTTCCAGATTCAAGAGCGGCAAACGTATGTATAATTGTATCGAAATCAATGTTATAATCTATACAAAATCTATAAAAGTTTCTAATTGGTGTCACCTCTAAAATGGTGACACCCGGGGCGGACTGCTCCACCTGCCCCTTCCTAACTACGCCACTGAAACCAGGGGTTCTCAACGGGGTCGGTATCGCCCCTCTGGAGGATGAAACTTTGAAGGGGTCAATGATGGTAGAGGAGACTATTGGGTGTCTGTAATGTAATATGAATCGACGATTAATGACGATAATCAAGATTTCGTTGATTACAAAAAATATTAAATGAACTTGAACGTTAATTCTTTTCTGATAGAGAGCAACAAAATATTATAAATTTGATAATAAATTTGTTCAAAGAATTGGTCGGTCCGATCTGGATTCGAACTCGGGCCTTCGGGTTTACGCCCAGCTGCTCTGACCACTAAGCTACTGAGTCAACCAACCCTTTGAATGGATTCTATTTGGATTGAATTTGGATTCTATCAACACCCTCTTGAGTATTGATTCTCTACGACTGCGGAACACACTCTCCGAGCGTATAGTTTCCAACAAGTTGACGGGAATGGTGACAATTATATTATAAATTTGCTTCTCTTCAGTCATTCATCCTTAGGATGAGAGACGTATTATAGGCTGGTGCAACTGTTACATTGCAACGTATCTGTGAAGTAATGAAAATTAATAATGACTCCCTAAGATGCATATTGACCAAGATAAACTGTATTCCCTCTACTCTTATTTTCTTCATTGCACCAGCCGCATTATTATACGAAACGAATTTAAATCTCTCAGTTTCACTTTTTTTGCAGATAGAGGCCTGACTTTCTGCACCGGAGCATTCGAGAATCTAACTAGATATCTTCCTAGTCTGCTAGAAAACTCAACTAATTATAACTGTGTTTTCACAACGATATTCTATTGCGAAGAAAATACTTTCTGCAATAAGAACTGTTATGGTCGTTTAAAAAATGCTTAACATTTTGTAACCTTTGCACGACAATGAAGATTAGAAACTCAACTTCTGAGAAGCGGAAACTTTTTCGATTTTTTAAAATATACATAGCTTACCAAATGTTAGTGTATAAAATTATTATCTTTAAAACATTTACATGAAAATCTTTGTGTTATAATTATTTACGATATTTTATGGAGAATAACGTAAGGAGTTTCATGGAGCCAACAGTTCTTTTAAAAGGAGGGTCATTGAACGAAAAAGTTTGGGAATCTCTGGTTTAAACGGTAGTCTATTTGATTTTTCTCACGTTCAAATTATCGTTCTAATTTACGAATGAGCAAAGAGGCCCACATAACCTAGAGATCGCTAGTGTTTGTAATGGCACCTCTAAATATTTATTTACACTACTATAATTTTATCATAAATATTTTTTTTATCAATTTTTCCAAACTACTTCTTCATTCTCTGTCGCTCAGGGTGCACACGTGTCATGTGTTCGCATGTGCTGCTGGGAAATGCGCAATGGCACTTTTTCTTACATAATGATCCTCCCTTCCTTCGCATATCGGTGCCCTCTGCTGCTGCCCCTTTCGGGCCTGCCTCCTTCACTGCCGCCCCTCCTCTGTGTTTGAATACCATCGCGCCTTGGAGGATGGGATCGCGTCAAAGAAAGGGCACGACAGGGCGCAGCACTACGGGTCGTCGATATGCAAAGTGAACTGCGTTCGTACCTGAGTTGAACCGAGGGACAGCTATCCAGGGGATTCTCCGACAAGTACCCTCTTCTTGGCAGGTGCCAGGGGGAAAGCTGTAGTTAAATGGCGATGTTCTTCAAGATACCGATGTACCAGTATGCGAAGAAAGAGGAACTGGGCTTTGCATTAAATATTAAGATAGTTTTTTGGTTATCCCTAACCCCCTTCCCAGCTGGTACCTAACGGTTCCTAAAATACATTCTTTTTACATTTTCTCAGTTTATCACTCCCCTAATCTATACAAAACTGGATGTTGGCATACATAAATTCCGACACGGTATGACCGATCTCCATGAACGTTCTAGGTGTTTTTTGTTACCTAGAAGGTTTATGTGCGGTTAATTCTGTAGTAACTCCAGTACATGGTGCTGTAGAACAAAAATATTCCCGTCAAATGCAACCCGCAACACACTCGGCGGCATTTTTAATCCATATAGTTAAATAACTCTTAAACAAGGCGTTCTAGGGCATTACAACTAAAATTTTGAGGCCAAAGGTTTCAAAGAAACTTTTCTCACACCGTAATCTACAGAATGAGCTCTTCTCGAACATTCTATTACATTTTTGCAGGTCCAGCGTTTCCTGATATTACCTCACGTGCTCAGAGACGTGCAGAATCTGCAAGTAAATGTGAATGAGAGGGACAGAGAGCGGCAGAGACAGAGACAGGACAAACAGGGCGAAGGAAGGAGTGAGAGACAATGAGAAAGGCAGATGGAAGGGGAAAGAGAAAGATGGAGGGCAGAGAAACGTCTGCCGGGTTTTCCTAATAGTTCAATAAAATATAAATTTTAGTACATCGTTGAAGAAGAAAACCTGCAAATTATTGTATGCAAAGTTTCATTGAAAAATTTAGAGCCATTTTTGAAAAATTTTATTTGAATGTATTCGAAAATGGGAAATATAAAGTTTATTTTTTATGGAAAACCTTGAAAACCTAGAGTTTCCGCGAACTTTCATAAGAAATCATTTCAAGTACTTGTACTCACAAATGCAGTATTGTATTAAAAACGTTCGTAATTTTACGAACATGCTGAGGATGTCGATGTGAGAGATCAAAAATTACGTTTTGAATGATATTTGATAGAAAAAACAAATGGATTCATCAAACTGGCGCTTATGTAATATAGAGAAAGTGTAAAGAAAGATTAAAGAAATCCGTAGAGAAAGTTTAAAGAAAATGTATGGAGCCGCTTTTGAGATAGTCATATTTTAAATATTTTTTAATATTGCTCGTATTTCATTCAAATTCGCGCAAAAATGACTAATATTTTCAAAAAAGTAGTACATCACATTTAGTAAAGAACTGATTTTGAAGAACAAATTTCATTTGAAGGAAAAATATCCATTTTCAATATTGTAGTTGTAGGAAGACGCCGAAAAATATTCAAACTTTGCTATTTTCGAAAATTCAAGGGTAACCGTGAAAATCTTTACAAGTGATCTTGCCATCTTTACAAGTGAATTTCACTCTGTTTTAACGAGACATAAAAAAAATATTTGTAACTATTTTTGAGGAAGTGTTGATGTATAGTACACCCAAAATTTTAAAAATTATTTTCGAAATCCCAAGGCTTGAAGTTGGGTCACATCGAACTGGTAATATTAATTTTGGCAAGAAACGAAACGTTTAGGCCAGTGTTGTCAAGGTCGATGCCACGAGCGGGAGTCCATGGCACGAGTGCCATGACGAAATCACCCCTCCACGCAGTTCATTACCCCGCCACCAGAGACATTTCCATTCCTATTGTAAAACGACGGGGTACCTACTAATAGTTCCCTTTCCCGACGCTTGTTACGCAGAGAAGCTCATTACATGCTACGGTGCCACGACGCGTGCCACTGCCACCAACAGAAGACCTTGACATCACTGATTTAAGCACTAGTATTTCACAAGCGGACGGATCCATTTCAAACTTGCAAGGACGGAAGTTCGTCCAGATCGATAAGTTTCTATCAATTTTTGGGAAAAAAGAATGATTTAACTAGCGTTGACTATATACAGACGGACGGACAGACAGGACAAATGGCCGAACGTTGAAAAAAAAAATTGAAACAAAAACAGCTTATTCGGTATTTAAAACGACAAAAATTTCTGTTCTATCTACGTTACGTATTAGAGAAAATAAATTACTATAGAAGCAAGAAGGATTCTCTTTTACGGTGTCAGAGTCATAAATCAAAATTCGTCGAAAAAACGACACATTTCTCCGCATAACGTTCTCTGTTCTATGAATAGAACTCCGTATTATATGAACGTATACGAGAAAATAGAAACCAAATAAAAATGACGTGTTTTCATCTGATGAATTTCTAAAGAAAGTTGATGACGATATCTGTAATGCATTAAAATGTGTTGTAAATTGAGATTATTCATTATATCATTTGTATTATAGGTTCTGTTACAAATTTTAAAGATAGCGTGAATTAAGCTTTCTTGGTTTTCTCGCAAGTGTTAAATTATCTAATATCAGTAAATGGTATTCTATCAATACAATTTAAACTCCTGACTCTCTTTTAGGACTTTTAAATGTCACTGAAGAAAATAATTTCTTTGGTGGGATCTTATGTTACGTAAGTGGAGTATATTTACGTATGAAAACGTTTATATGAATGAGAGAATGTCTTCCTAATTTGCTTTTCCACTTCTAAGGCATCAAAACCTTATTTTTAGAGGTTGCGATACGTAAGCAACGGTGCTGTCTTGAACAAAGAAAACAAATTTATTTTTACTCTCTCACATGCTATATATACATCAACGTTGGGAAAGACGGTAAAAATGCTCTGAGAAAGTACAACGCGCCAAGAAAGTCTCTCCGCAGTTGCACCTTGCTAGTGAGAGGGCTTGCAACAGAAATTATGTTGGCAGCTCGAGCTGCAGCGTGAAAACGTAAAATGTGAACTCACCACATTCATAATAAATGCTGGAAGTGTATTGATTGATTGGTGTTTCCGGGCGTGTCAACTACTTAGGGTCATTGGTCCTGTAAGTGTAGTGCGTGTTTTTTCTCGGGAGGTGGCGATGATCTTTTCCCCGCTGGATGGCGAGATCTGGCGCCGACCTCCCGTCGACTAGCGGGGTTTTCCCCTTAACCAGGTATCTCCCACCAGCGGGGCACCGCCCCAGCCGGGACAAGCTGTAAGCTCCCGACCGGCAAGTGCGGTAGTGTAGTGCATATTAGTGTCTGTGTGTGTGTTTGTAATAGGAAAGAATAGGACAAGGAAGAGGAAGGAAAGATCGCGCGCGGTCCATGGCCCGTTTGTTAGGGTACTGCCCCAGCATTCGCCTGGTGTTGATCGGAGAAACCATGGAAAACTACCGATCAGAGCAGCCGGCATCTAGAATTCTCCTCCAGACAGTGACGGAATTCGACCTAGCTGACAAGCTAGAGTCAAAATCCTGCCGCCGTCGGGACTCGAACGTAGGACCTCCCGGTCAGAGGGATTGCAGTGACATCAGATTGATGCACTGAGCCATCTCTCCCGGCCTGGAAGTGTAGTCCTCTTCACTTGTTTCCCAGTGATCTGGTTGCCATCGACATTTTTAAAATTTTTTTTTATTTTACATTTAAAGACAGTACAACGTTCAGCCGTGAGGCTCTTCAGTTGAATGGCCGAGCAACTTTGCATCAGAAAACTGTGAAGGGGGTAACTGGGCCATCGACATAAACGCAATGTTTAATAGGAGGCCCTGATTAGGCTCGATGCGGAGGGACTTTCCTGGCGCACCGTATGAAGAAACACGTCCTTTGAATACAAGAACATAATACTTTAACACACGTTAGTCCGAGTACTTAAACACTTGTTACAGCGTGCGACTCACGTCACAGTAGTCGAGGGTGAGTGCGGTGCTCTTTGAAATTTCAATTACTTCATTGTTCCTTAAGGAAAAAGTAGCGATTTATGTCATCACTTTGATATTATGAAATTTTTTAGAACACAAGAACATTATTCTCTAAGCATTTGCTACTTTTCATTGGTTTGTTATTATTTTTACTTACCTGTTTTCATCAGGTTTTTTAAAGGAAAAGCATGCAGGTTGAAGAAAAAAAACTTATTCTTATTAAAGAACAAAGAATGTAGTATTAATTAGTGGTACCATAATAATTGCATTGGGCGACGGGAATTTTATCCTTGGAGCTTTTGCAATTTTTCCTATTGTTTCGGGATAAAATAAAGCAAGTTACGGTCAGACTTTTAAAACTACTTTTGTGATCAGTGCATGCGATAAACTATTTTCTACTTTTTGAGTAACAAACACAGAAGACAGCTCATAAGAGTTTCAAAACACAAAAAGACTTTAATCTAACATTCACCTCTTCATTCAGCTTTCCTCTATTAATAATTGACTATATGGTGATTTGGTGTTGCCCATTTTGATAAAATCATACTTAAAATAATTGACAGAAATTATGTTAAATTTACAGTGCTAAATTATTTATGTCGTATAATACTAAGGATATATTTACGTAACAAAAATAGTTACGCGTATGTTTACGAGGAGCCCGCTGCTCACATCTTCCGCTGCCCGACGCATGTGATACTCTATTGCACACCAACAGTTTGCATCCAAGTATTCCACATCGCCGAGTAGCGAATATTCCGTGCTCGGACTACCCACCGCGTGTTTTGGACACATCAAAGGAAGTGAACATTCGCCGAGCACAACACCTGCTCGGGATTGAGCGAGCAGTAACGCTGATAACGCAGTAACGCTCGCAAGCAACTCATCCACACTATTCTGTATCAGCAAGCAGCTACTCGCCGAATAACAAATGTGTGGAATCACCTTTAGACATACGATCGAGTTCCTCTCATAATTAGAATTTCAAGTAATAGCTAAAAGCAATTACATTCTGCTAGAACTCCTGAACGCCTACTACCAGGTAACAAAATTTTGCAGTGAACACTGCGTACAACTCTAGCCCTACGATCGGTTAAAATAGATACTTGCAATTCTGAAACTGTGGTCCATTTCACCTAAATATTACTAAAGAGACTCCCAAGAGGTTCAAAATGATTTTAATGAAACATTTTACTATGCCGGAAAACTAAATGTTTTTATCTTATCCGATCGTCTAAGTAGGCTGTCAACTAACGACCTGGAGTCGATGAAATGACCTAATACAGTCCTGTAATAACCATCACGATAAACAAGAGCGAACTGCTTCCGGCGAACTCTGCAATATGATGCGCACAAAAGCAATATTTTATTGAAAAATGAAGGAGTATACCTAGAAATACGCTTATACTTAAGACAATGAAAATAACACATTTACTCAAAATGTTAATCAAAAACTATAACACACTTTTGTATACGTTCCTATGAACCTGCATTAAGTGTTGGTACTTTGTTTTGCTGAAAAATAAGATAATGTAACTTCCTCGCAAACGTTCTTAGTATTTTTTTCTCCCCTCCACTCTTCGATTGATTGATTGATTGAGTGTTCGTGATTCCGGGCGCGTCAACTATTTAGGCCATTATTCCTGTAAATGTAGTGCGTGTTTTTTCCTCGGGATGTGGCGGTGATCTTTTCCCGCTGGATGGCGAGATCCGGCACCTACCTACCCTCGACTAACGGGGTTTCCCTCAACCAGGTATCTTCCATCAGCTGGGCACCGCCCCAGCCGGGACTAGATCTAAGTTCCCGACTGGTCTCGCGGCATGTGTGGTAGTGTAGTGCATGTTAGTGTAAGTGTGTGTGTGTGTAAGAGAGTGGGGGTAGGACAAGGAATAGGAAGGAAAGATCGCGCGGGGTCCGTGGCCCGTTTTTAGGGTACAGCTCCGGCATTCGCCTGGGGTTGATCGGAGAAACCGCGGAAAACTATCGATCAGAGCGTTCGCCCGCTAGAATTTTCCCTCAGACAGCGACTAAATTCGACCTAGCTGAAAAGCTAGTGTCGAAAATCCTGTCGCCGACACTCTTTGAAAATTTCGAATTCTTTAAGATATGTCTTTAGATTTACTGGAAAACCCTTCACAGCTTTAGCCGGTGCTCTTTCAATACTTTCAGAAATATCTTCTATATTCTCGCAAAACAGCGATTGTCACCTCAAATATACCCTCAAAGGTCTCCAATGTACCGCCGAAATCAATACAATACCATTCATCACTCGTAGAAGAGAAGAAGCTCAAAATGTTTTAAGGCGATCGGATAAGACAAAACGTATATTACATATGGTTGAAAGATCATAATGTGCTCGTTAGTAATTGTACCAACAGGCTAACACGGTCGTAGATAATGAACTAACTTGCACAAAATGATATATTTCAGCCATTTATAAATTAAAATACTATTAGTGCTCTTTAGCAATAGCTTATAATATTTATATAAGTAATACCACGAAAACTGCTGCAACAGCCGGTAAATATGTGACTTGCGTAACGAGGAGTGACTTTATCGATTAGCATAGCATTTCGAGGGATATTTATTGTGATTATTTATCTAATTAATACATTGCATGAATCTAATTAAAATCACAGGAATTACGGAAAAGAGAAATATTACTCAAAACTGCTACCGAATTATGTGAAACTTTCATTATGTGAAACTTTCATTATGTGAAACTTTCACTATGTGAAACTGCTTTCTGGAATAACATTTATCCAAGGAAAATTTGAATAACAGTTTAGTGTAGAAAATGATTTGAAGACCTCGGGGTAATAACGAGCTATGTCACTATATGTAAGTTTTGGGAAAACGGCAAGTAAAGGTTTAGACATTTCATTCTACTCATTGGGATAAAGAACATTAATTTATGAAATACCCTGCCATCTTGCAGCGAATTTTTAGAATAAAAACCCAATATCTAGATACATCTATGGGGCGTCGAAGTATACTAATATCTCAATTTCATCAGAAGTGTGACATAGCACATTATTGCTCCAATATTTTCATTTCAACTAGGTTTCAATTTTACGGTAGCAAAACTTTCAAAAAACAATTATAACAAAACTATTTTCAAGAATTGAAATCACAATTATTAAAATAGTAAGAAGTTGAGGTTTCCTTGTCTTGGAATTCCGAGGAAGTATTTGAAATGGAAGATGTAGAAGCTGAATTAGCAGTGAGATACCTCATTTTCGAATGGATTGAATTATGTTTGCCCTCATTCAAGTATTTTCCTGTGTAAAAGTTCTGTATCGTTCCACATGGTTTTGATAGTTTTTTTTTACCCTTAACCATCTTATCTTTGTAAAATAATTGCCCAGTCTTTCACAGTGTTCTTAGTTTCTTCATTTGTAGTTTGTGCACTAGATTTGTATTTTCTTTCTTCAAAATCTTAAATTTGCACCCACTCACTTTCTGTGTTTCTTTTGCTACATTTCGGCACTGAATCTTTAATAATAAATTCAATTTCCGAGTTTGGAACATTACGATACGACTCATTTCATATAATCACTGTGCTCACAAGCTATTGTGGACATTACACAATTGCTATTAATAATAACGAAAGGGTAAACAAAGTGATTTCAGCGGAGTGCAAAGTTGAATCAAATGGCAATAGACATCATCGATTTGGTGAATTAGAATATATTCTTGCGTAGCATTGGTTACTTACGACACGGTCATACATGAGTGAAATAGTTAGTGGAGTTCACTGAATACAATGTAATTCAGTGAAATATGTATAATGCATATTACACAACCGTTTATGAAGAAGATATATTTTGTGCATATAACAGAAAACATAAATATCGTCTCTAAGTGAGATATTTTGCACGAAGACGTCATCACGAGAAAATCTGTGTTTTCAGTTCAAGGACTCGGGGATAAAATCATAATATTTTGTTCTCTCTCATTAGAAATGCTAAGGCAATAATTAATTTAAAACTGTTTTTGAGAATGCAAGTTGTTGTTCAAATTGTTATTGACTTTTGATAATTTATTCAAGGGAGCGGCTTCCTCGATCATTAATTTGATATTAAAAATAATGGATTTCGTATGTCAGAAACATTTTTATCAATAACGATTTTACATCGACAGTCGTTGAACATTTCATGAAGTGACAGAATAAGTTGTTTGTTTTCAAAAACGGTCAGTGCGCTGTTCCTCGGACTAAATAAACAAAGCAAGAGACGAATACAATAAATCAATTTACTGCGTGATTTGGGGCATAAAGTTACATGCGGATTTCCACGCTTGATATTAATCAGAGTCTTGGCCTGAAATACGCAATTCTCCCAACCGTGCTTCGCGGATGTCACCCCTTTCAACATTCTACAAAACAAATTCAAATTGCTACCTCCAAGTATTTTGTTTTCTCTTCTTACTACGGACGCGAGAAGAAGATAATGCGTCGATGGTGTAACGGATCTGTTATACCCAAGTTCGCGGGTTCAAACCCGATCAAAGCCAAGAGCGAAAAAATCCTTCGTACGCCTTCCTTTGTAGGGGAAGTAAAGTCGGCTGTCCCATGTTAGTAGATTTATTACATATAAAAGATCCTCAAGCCTAAATGAAGTCTCTGAGCTAAATTCAAAATTGCCTGTTTGTTCACCCAAGTAACACCTTCTTTCTCAGCTAGTTGGTGAAAGGAGCGTAGCTAAATTTGCATGGTCAGATGGAAGAGCAGGCCTCATGGCCTGAGTCTCGCCACGTAAAATAAGGCATCAATTCAATTCAAAGCAGCAAAGAGAAAGTGTTGTAGTGCGGAGGCAAGAAACTTGCATTGTGGAGCGCCAGTATAAAAAAGTGGATAAATCTATTCTATATGTACTATATTACTTCCTCTAACTCGTTCTTAAGTTGAAATACACGTTGTGAAGGTACTTGATGGTCAACAATTTACAGAAGGTAAAACGCCTGTCTGTCCGTCTAAAGTCAACGCTAGCGTGTAAACCGTTCTGACGATTCTTTCTGCTTCCCTATCGATCTGGACGAACTCGAGGCCATACATGTTTGAAACAGATATTTTTATTTGAGGAGATAGGTACTTTACTGAAGACTCATTAACATTCTGAAAAATTTCTCAACAATGGCTGAAAAGTTCTTTGATTAAACTTTTTTTCTTTTTCACTATCTCCTACACAATAGAGAGAAAGTAATGTAATGCTGCGCGAAAACCGGCGAATTTTTGGCAGAAAAAGTCTTACTACAGAACCCTGGTAATTGGAAAGTGGATAAATCCAGTTGCTAATTTAGAAAAAATTCTCTAACTCGTGGTGTAGCCAGAATCCATGTTTTCTAGGTCCTTGATACCGAAAGATAGAACGACGACAACGCGTTTTTCCGTCCGTCCGTCCGTCCGTCAGTCAGTCAGTCAGTCAGTCAGTCAGTCAGTGAGGACATTCAGTGAAAACAATGGCTACATCGTTTTTGATTAAATTTTATTACTGGTTAGTATGAAAGTCGTTTAAAAGAATGATACATGTCTCATGTTCGTTAAAAACACTGATTTTTCGAAAGTTGCAAAATTTCAAATACTTTTCGGCGTCTTCCTCCGACTACAATATTAAAGATAGAATTTTCTCCCTCAAAAATAGGTTTTGAAATTAGGTCGTGTACAATTTTTCGAAATTTTGTGTACTTTTCGCGTAATTTTATGTGAAAGTAAAGGTGAGAAAGTATGTGTTGTTTTAGCACCACTAGTTTTCAGATAACATTAAAGGCACTTGAAAATGGTGCAAGTCACATTTTTGCTGAAATATCTAAATTTTAGAAAATTGCGTAACTACATTTTTTCGGCATCTTACTACATCTACAATAAGAAAGGTATTTTTCTTAATTAAATACTTTCTTGAAAGAGAAATCTTATAATAAGATCTGTACAATTTTTCGAAAATACGAAACATTTTCTAGTAATGTTGCTTGAAAAATAGGAACTCCCGATCTTCGAAGCTTAATTTGCGGACTCGTAAAAACGTACACTGGTAACACACATGGTATTCTAGTGTAAATATACAGCGTTTATATACGCTTTCAAAATATATTTTTACTATCGAGATCATGTTCTCACTGTGCATATGTCTTTATTATGAAGTGTTTTCATGGGTTCGAAAATTTTCGTTGTACTAATGAAATTAAGAGATGGAATCATGATATCTGTAGGAATTACTCTATCAGAACCACGCCCCATCCTTGGGAGAACAGAAGATTAGTGGCATGCGAATTGTAAACCATCTAGAAATTGACCTAAATTTCACGGAGCAAAAAAGGGAGAATATTGAATACCTGAACATTTCTTCTTTTTATGTATTAAGTTTTTTATATATTAATATATTACAAAGAGTAGGAACTCAGCGGGCAATAAGAATTTACCATGTGTATAGAATAATTTCATTAATATACAATTATATTTTAAAACGTCACTATTATTGACACAAGAAATAGACGAAATAGCATTAACCATCCCGTAAACCAGTATTGCCAAGGTCGATGCCACGAGCGGGACTCCGTGGCACAACGAAATCGCCCATCCACGCAGTTCATCACTCCGCCATCAGAGACAACGCCATCCCTATTGTAAAACGGCGGGGATACTACTACTCGTAATAGTTCCCTTTTCCGACGCTAGTTGCGCAGAGAATCTCTTGGTACCACGACTCGTGCCGCAGCCTGCAATAGAAGACCTTGATACCACTGCCGTAAAGAGTGAATATCTCTTTTAAGTACAGGGTAGCACATTTCGTATACCGTAACATGAGATATGTGTTTGTGGATTTTCACTCATTAAACGTACTCATCTTCACAGTATACATGATATAACATCACGAGTACCTCCGGACCCTCGACGCCTATTCCAGCGGCTACGACGCGTGTAATTGGAAGCACCTGAGTAGCGGAATTGCCTCAGGGGAGCTCCTCCAGTTCCGTATTACGTTAACTCACAAATCGCTCTCTCATGGCAGGGCAAGGTCAGACCACCAGACGCTTTGTCTTTCACCAATTTTGTGATTCATGGAGCGTCATGGATTCGTCTTTCTTTAAAACAGCGTTGTTAAGGTCGATGCCACGAGCGGGAGTCCGTGGTAGGAGTGCTAAGATGAAATCGCCCCTTCACGCAGTTCGTCACCCCGCCACCAGAAACAACGCCATCCCTATTGGAAAACGGCGGGGTTACTAATAGTTTTCTTTCCCAAAGCTAGTTGCGTAGAGTAGCACGTGGCATGCTAGGGATCCACGATGTGTGCCACTGCTACCAGTAGAAGACCTTGACACCACTGCTTTAAAAGGTACGCCAGTTCCATTTGCCTCGGTTGTAAACTAAAAAAAGGTCTTTAGTAAAAGTCAAAATAAAATTAATTTGAAGACCTTGAAAGTCTGTCAACAATTAATGCACTTCTCCAGGGAAACACCAAAATCTCTTTTTTGAAAAAGTTTATAAATGTAAGTAAAAAAACTGTTATGTATTAATTTAAAATAAACATTTTTGTCGACAGGCCCTTCGACAGGCCCTTCGACAGGCCCTTCGACAGGCCCTTCGACAGGCCCTTCGACAGGCCCTTCGACAGGCCCTTCGACAGGCCCTTCGACAGGCCCTTTGACAGGCCCTTTGACAGGCCCTTTGACAGGCCCTTTGACAGGCCCTTTGACAGGCCCTTTGACAGGCCCTTCGGCAGGTACTTCGACAGATCCTTCGACAGGTCCTTCGACAGGCCGTTCGACAGGCCCTTCGACAGGAACTTCGACAAGCCCCCTGACAGGCCCTTCGACAGGCTCTTCCACAGTCATGAAAGGTTCAAATACAAAGGAAGATCACTGTTTATAATGATTCATAACAATTACAACAATGAGTTTTCCAAGGTTCTGGAAAAGTTTCATATCAACCCAAGTACCCAGCACGGTGAGTGTTAACGCAAGATTTGGACTGTTTCAAAAACTTGCGATTGAAAATGAATTTCTGATGTAGAACGTGATACCAGCATACTTTTGTTAGTGAAAGAAATGACAACGAGATGATAACATACTCGCTTTTGCGGTGAGAAGTATTGAATTCACTCTATAATATCCGATTTATATCGAAAATTATTAAACTGTCGTGGTCTGGTCATTAAAACTTCTCGCCGTAGTTATTAAATGCATGGATATCTTGTAACTGAGTATATTTTTCTAAATTAGGCTAAATATTGAATAAAAGATTTACCGCATAAATGCAATCCTCAATCGTCAAGGATAATTAAAAATGAAACTAATAACGTGGTTGGGATAATTCACCGCTCTTCCTTCTCACCTCTCCAATTGGCAGTGTGTGCCTTTTCAGCGTGACTTCTCTATCACCCTAACAGCAATTATGAAACCTTTCGTTTCAAGGCGGATTAGACGCGCGGCTTTGCAGGGCATGAGGTATATTCGCCAGCTGACGTCGATCAATCATGAGCGGAGTGATCGGAAACGAGAGCGCGCAGTCAGGTGACACCGCCCGGGCGCGCGTGTCTGCCGATGCTAATCACCCGCACAGGAAGCGTGGCTGGGGGCGGGTGGCGGGGCGAGAGGGGAGGGGGCCAGCCGTGACAGAGCGAGGGGAGACGACGCGGGGAAAATTGAGGCAAACGAAGTGATGCAAGCGAATTGGTGAAGGGGTGGAAGCCGACAGACCGCAGAGGTTAGGGTGATGCAAGTAAAATGAGGGAGGCGGGAAAGGTTTCAAAGAGGGCGGTAGAAGAATATGCACAAGGATGCAGTAGTCGGCCTCGTGGCCGAGATCCCTAGGGCAGTAGTGCCGTAGTGATCTTGGACCGGGGGTTGCCAACTTGTGTCCATGTTCGTCCTTTCACCCCCTATCATCACCATATCATGTCATCCTCATACCATAACGTTACATCCAATAGTGGTTGCTAATGACCGAGGAGTTGATGCGACCTTAAATAAAAAAAAGTAAATAAAATTATGGAGTTCACATATAGACTTGAGCTGGGGTCAAAGATGAGTCCAGTAACAGTGGGAATGGGTGCAGTATCAGTTGGCCTCAACAAGGTAGGGAAGAAAGGGGCCACGGAGAAGAAACACGTTGGCAAGTATGAAACGAAAAAAGGAAAGAAAAAAAGCAACTTGCGGCGGATTCGATGTCTGGGAGAAGTGTAATGATTTGTCAGGTTTTAAAGTGACTGTCATGACACAATTTGGTGTCTGTGACTGCGTCCATTTCAAGGCTTAGTAAATATTGTTTTTGTTGAGTGTTTATCATCAAAGTTAGATTACTATAAGGTGGTCTGCTTTGGTAGCTACTGCTTAGCTAATGATAGCAGTATAACTGCAGGTCCATGCACTTATTTTGTCAGTGCGTTAGTTACAGTTAGATCATTTGTAAATGTTCTCATCGCTATCTCTTGCAATGTCATCTCCCTGAATGATTCATTGGTTTTTCTACCTGTCAAAATAGTCCCTTCTTAGAGTATCTGCTTTATGTCAGAGGGCGTGGCTTGAGAAGTGAAAGGGTGCTTCAGCTTGAGACGAAGGAGAAGGGCGGCGACGATCTCAGGGAAGTGAGCAAGGCAGAGATGGAGACGGGAATGCCGACTGCGACAAGGACAGCGACACCGGGAGTGAATGAGGCTGACAGAAAGAAGTATCCCCCAGTGCGTGGGGTATCATGACGGTGAGGATGGTAGCTTTGTCGGCGACGCAGGGTGATTGATTGATGAGTGATTCCGGGCGCCTCAACTGCTAAGGTTATTATTCCCGTAAGTTTGGTCGATGTTTTTTTCTTGGGAGGTAGCAGTGATCATCCCCTGCTGGATGGCGAGATCCGGGGTGTCGGCAACGGGGTTTTCCCCAACCAGGTATCTCCTATCAGCGGGACACCGCCTCAGCCGGGACAAGCTCTAAGATTCCGGCTGATGTCCCGGTAAGAGTGAGAGTGTAGTGAATGTATGAGTAAGTGTGCGTAGATAAGGGGTGAAGATAGGGCAAGGAAGAGGAAGGAAAGACTGCTCCACGTCCGAGGCCCGTTTGTTAGTGTACTACTCCGGCATTCGCTTGGTGTTGATCGTAGAAACCACGATAAACTATTGATCTGAGCAGTCGGCCGCTAGAATTGTCCTCCAAACGGCGGCTGAATTCAACCCAGCTACGTAGCTATTGTCAAAAATCCTGCCAGCGTCAGGACTCGAACCCTAAGACCTCCTGGTCAGAGGTACTGCAGTGTCAACAATTGATGGCCTGAGCCACTCTGGAGGTCGATGATGGTGGGAGAGGGGAGGGGAGGGCGATGGGGGCGGGGCTGCGGGTCGCCGTGTGCGCGCGGTCACCGACCCCGCCGCTGCCCCAGTGACCCGCTTTGGAGCGGTTCATCTCTCGCGTGGCGCCACTCAGGACGAGACGGCGCAGTTTATTGCGTCAGGCAGGCGGAACCGCCCATGCGCTCGGTTGGCTAATTGCGTGGCGTATGGAGGTAGAGGGGTGGAAAAGAAGTCTCGACGAACTGTTGTACACTCTGAGTTCTTAATCGCCCTTACTGAGTTAAATCTCTATTCTAATAAAAGTGAATTCAGTGGCATGTACCCGACATAGATACCACAAAAATAGTTATTAATAGGTACGAAATACGAATTTTATAGAATTATATACGAATATTATAATAGATACGAATTTTATAGGCTCTTGATTGTCGCAGTGTCCTTGCAGAGTTGGCGAAAGATTAATACAACACAAATGTGGAAAATAAATAATTTAAATAATGTGTTGGTAGATGTACCACGATAATTATTTTCACCTGTCACGAAGATCAGATCGGTTGCTAATATATTTCGCCAGACGCCAGTGGCGGTTAAGCAGAATTCGTACCAAATTTATTTGTTAGAGGCCAGTAGCAGTGCATAGAATAAACAAAATTAATCTAATAGCAATGTACTATAAAATAAAATTAAAGAAAATTGTAATATTTTTTTAAAATTTCAACCAACTACATTAATAATAATAATAATAATAATAATAATAATAATAATAATAATAATAATAATAATAATAATTCTAAACACCACTGTTCATATGAAATTGATCTTATTCCTTTTCTAGAAGAACTGGGTATGGAGAAAGATCAGGCAATACCGGGTATTTTGCTAATTATTTATCATTCAGAAAATAACTGAGGTTGTAGAAGCTTTGCTGTACTAATTGTTACAGTAAAGATGAAACGAAAACGGTTTCACATCCTGAAATATTTTTGAAGTTCCAGACGCGCAGGTGAGTTAGTCGCATAGTTCTTGATAATTTGATGATATATAATTACCATAATAATATTCTGAGAAGTTTATAAGTGGAATCTTTGCTATGATGACTCTTGAGAGGGGTGGCATTTTTGAAAAAGAAACAAAAGCCAACTGCGTGAATGGAATGGACGACAATGTGCTTCATTTTATGTGTCGAAAATTCAGGGATTTCAACGAAAAACGAAATAACACAATTTTTATTCACGTACATTTCTCTTTCCAAGAATGAAGATAAAACGTAGGGAGACATATTTGAGAAATGTTTACATCGACGTTGAGGCTCCTAGGAAAAAACTAAATGGATCCAACTAGATTCCTATTATACAGAAAAGGGATATTATACTGCAGACTAACGAGCCGATGTAAAGAACTATTTCCAAAAGATGTCAAAAAGGCTTTATCTGTAGTTGTGTTTACAGTACTCAACCACTCAACACCATATGTGTCACGTCACTATACCATTTGGCAGTACACAAAACACATGTTTGTGTTCGAAATTTTACGCACTTGTTATTTTTAATCTATGATAATCATAATGAATTCAAAGTGAAGATTATCAGGTAAATCGACTGTGTCACTAATGTATACAATCCACGTTTTATTACTCAAATATTATTGGGTAAATATTTTCCTTAATTTTTTTCCTAACTTAACATTTAATCCTCTTGAAAAAGCTAGAGTATAACTTTAGGTTCGGCGATCTCAAGAGCTAGTTATCCCAATTAAGTGTTACAATTTTGACCAACAACATAGACACACAAGAAAGGTGCCAGACCCAAAGACTTGACACATGTTTCTCTATGTATTGATGAAGCAACATCTTTGAGAAAAGAAAAAATGGCAGTTTCCATAGATTTTGATTTTCTAAAACCGTGTTGTGAGTCTGAAAACGCTTTGTTTTTCCTGAAAAAAAGTTTGCATTCGTAAGTAGAAAAGCCTCTCTAATATATTTGAGAAAACTGGCAAAAGAGAAATTGGGCGGTAATTTTGAATTTAATTTTTGTTCCTTTTTTTAAAAAGTGGCTTGATTTTTGCTGTTTTGAAAATATCTGGAAATATTCCTGTACATAAAGAAGCATTGAAAATGTGAGTTAACGGATGTATAAAGGCAGGTGCACAAGTTTTTAATAAACAATCCGGAAACTCATCTAAACCAGATGAATATTTATTTTTTAGTTTACTGACTATTTTGAGGATTTCGTTTGGGAGAAGTATCGGAAGATTTTTTGGGAAGTGTAAGATGTTGAATTTTGTGGTTTTAGTCCCTTCGTGAGATGAGACGCAATTATAGAAAAGTGTTTGTTGAAGAGATTGGCAACTTTTTCCGGATTACTTGTTTCTCTTTCATTATCCTTTAAAATAACATTCTCTACAAGGTATCGAGATGATGTGGTTGTATTTTCTACGATATCCCACATTGCTTTAATTTTTTTACTAGCGCTCAAAATGTCCTGACTCTTTTTCATTATATTATATCGACGCGCTGAATCCGACTCTGAAGCCAGATTTGCGCCTCCACCCTCAAGCTTTTTTATATCGCGAAAAAAACGTGAAATTGTAGATTGTAAATGTATCCTCGATCTTCTAGGAAAGACCGAGATTGGCCTATATGATGTTCGGGGACGGTGAACGGGCTCTTCACTGAAAATGTCTAGAGAAATGGTTAGAGTTGCAAACTATTTTTGTGAAAATAAGGAGACTTTTTTATGGACATAGCAGCTATTATGAATAAACAAAAAACGATTTTATTTAAAGAATTTTATTGTGCAAAACAACTGTAAGATGATTAAATACAGATATTATTTAAATCTTATTTGTTTACATTATTGGCACAGTCAAATAGATACGAGTACACGTGCAAGATTGGGCTAGTTTTTTTGGGAATGGCAGGCGTCGTAATTGACCTAAAAATAACCAATCCAAGTACGGGATACTGATTTGTTGATTTCGAAGCATCATCCGTGTTGGGCTTGTTTATACGAGAAGACAAACTGACAATGAACCAATAAGAGAGGTTTCCAAAATGAAAAAATTAGTAACCTTGTAATAATTTGCTCTCGTTGTTCCTTAAAATACAGGAGAAACGAACTCCCGGATATCATACTGTGAAACGGGAGAAAGTTTAAAAATTGTGCCGAATACGGCAGAGTTGGCCTGGGATTGGTAGGCGCCGCGAGAAGCTCTGGTAGGTCATGTACGTGTAGGAGCCAATAGACAGTAGCTGGGATGATGATGGGTAAAAAACGAAAAGCTATCCCGAAGTGCAGAGATTAGGAAACTACTTAGTATAAGAAAGTCTGTGTCTTTCTATAGCAGTATTACTTAAAATAATTTTAAGTGGAACCCAACCTCGAACGATTCTGACAATTGTGCTGAGTTTAATCGTATAATCCTTTAGTGGTCGTGTGGATTACTTTTGTAATCCAGTCTTATTCATTATTTGTTTACAGCGAGAGTTGACAAAATTTTGGTATAGACTTTTTATTACCTTTCGTAGATGTCCCCAGCTACAGAATTATACCGAAATACGACTCCTGCATTATGGAAAAGCACCGGAAAGAGCTTGGATTACAATAGTAATACACGCGACCACTCGTGGTTTAGTTTCCGACTTAAAATAGAATCCCTAGATACAGAGAGTCGGGAAACGCCGCCATTTAATTTCCTCTCACCTGACAACCCCATCAGGAACTGAAGGGTAATTGTAACAATTGATGACATGATGAAGATTTTCAAGAATGTAATATTGGTTTGGGATAGATTCATAGTTCTGAACACACATTATACGACACAGTTCCAATTCTTCTGACAAATAAATATAAAATGGCGGGATCGTTGGAACAATGGAATGCGCTACCCTGTGTATCTAGGGACTAACTTATAACCCGATCATGCGAAGTGTAGGACTGAAGAGGGAACGCCTTTCTGAGAACTTACAACGGTGACACGTCGCGCTTTAGCGCCGGGGCTATATAGTCCGGTGCATTCATGCTCTGTTCCAAAGTAATGAAGCATTTTTGCGTAACGTAGTACATATTGCTAATTAATCACCCCAATTAGTTTTTTTAGATAATTTTCCATAGAAACATTACTATAACCGTACAGAAAGCACTTAATAATTTGATCGCTCATTAACGATTTAAATTACATCTCCATTACGTTGTATTTTATGGAAATTTGGAAGTGAGACAAAAAATTTCTGGATGTTATTCATTAAATCGAATAATGTAATTTACTCATAATGTATAATTTGTTGTGTAGCATGACTGAAATTCGTGATTATTTTTAGGGACTCAAAATACTTCCCTTCTTTATATGGTTATCAGTATTTATTAATATAACTATAGAACACGTAAGAATTTTTCCTTGGTTTTAGGTGGACTGTCACGGGTATTGATGAACGTAAGATGTCATTACAAGAGGGCCGTGTAAACCTCTTCGGGCATTTTTCTTGATCAGTGCTTCAGCAATAGCTCTGTCTCATTCTCTTCGAAGCAAAACCAAGCGCAGTGCTGCTCTCATCGCCAGTCGTACACTCCGCTTGGTCGAGTTATAAGGTGACATCATGATGAATATCGCGGCAATCAATGCTCTGAATGTTTGTGCAAAGAACAACGAAGAAGAAAAGTTGACTAGAAGGGGATTTTTAAAGGATCATTATGAAAACAGATATGAAAAGGAGGAGCGAGAGAAAAACTACTGAAAATAATAAGTACACGCAGAAGACTACTACTGGGAATCCAAGAAGAGACCAAATGGTCAGGGGAGTCACCAAAGGGCTACGTGGGACGTTAGTCTCTCCCTCTCTTTAGACGTCAACGAAACCAGAGCACTCGACAGTACTGCGTAAATTGTGTCCAGTGAGTATGCCTTATTAAGAAAATCTATTAGATGTTTATCTGATGTTGTCATAGAAACACAGTCAGAAGAGAGGCTCCAGTTGTTTAAACAATTTCAATGTTAAAACATTGAAACATCAAACTGCTTTATTTAATAATCGTAATGCAAATTGTATCAAGTGCACAAAACGTATAGAGCCCAATGCTTTTCAAAAACAAACATCCACTTCTTTAAACATCTATATTGAAATATTTTTTTAAAGGCATAATGCATGTATCTTTGTGTATCATGTAAAAGAATTTGTAATATATTAACGTTCTAATAAATTTAATATACTTTTATAACTAATAAGTGTTTTAAATACCATCACTCGTCTTTATTTGAACTAAAAGACAAATTGTTCGTAAAATATTGTTACAAAGATTTTTTTGAAATAATGGATTACAATTATAATCCACATGATCACTCGCCTTCCAGCTTTGAGCACGACCACTGAAGAGTTAAAAAGATGTTCAAAAAGCTCACGGTTTGTATATTATATGATTATTAGTAATTTGCTTCCCGATAAGTACATGAATACCGTGTTTAAACCCCAGAATGCTAGTTTTGAAATTTATCGCGTACTATTAGGGATGAGTAAACTTTACACACTTAAATAGTGAATAATTTTTACAAGGAACGTTGAAAATGAGACGATTTGTAATTACAATGTCGCTAAATATCTTCATTAAATAGCTTCAGAAATAATAATTTCTAATGGAAGCAACTTTTAAAGTAGTATTTCACTTTTTTTAAGAAACTATCTCTCGGCGCTCTGGTGTACCGGAGCTCCTTAGTAATACAGTAGTATGTTTTATTCACAGACCTGAAGACATTCACTTACCGTTTAGAAAAGATCTACGAGAACTCTTGAGAGCACGCGCATATAAATGTTCAAAGAGTGAATATTCCACTGCTAGGAGATATATTATTGACATACCCCGACAGGAATACGATCAGCAAAAAATATATGCCAGTGAGTAAATTATTAGTCTAGTATTAAGGGCCTAGGACGCAGGGCTTCCGCGTAATACACGGCAGTGACGTGAATTGCGAGCTGCATGTGCTTAAGAAGTTTTCCTTGAATCATGGTCGGTAAAATTCTTAATTGTTCGTCTTGTATATGTTAATACACTTCTGATGTGTCATTACCGATCCGATCCAGTAGTAACATGCATACTATTTTGGTTTCTTAGCGTATTACATAAAGTTATGGCGAGGTCAAGGTCAAACTAAATGAATTCCCACGTCTTTTATTTTATTAAGATTATTAGTGGCAGTAGAAATAAATACATGCATGTGAAAATACTCTGGAAAATATTGTTTTACTAGTTGGTTGAACATGTTGATAATTCATTAAGTCAAAATGTGCACTTTATTTCTTAGTGGAACAGTTTTTGTGTGTATAATTAATTATATTTACAACCGTGCATAGTATACGAAAAAATTATTAGGATTCTGGTTTCTTCTTCCTTTATTTTACGCCAGGCTTGTTCTTCATGACAATTTACTGAAAAATGATATGACGGTATCATTCCATCTCTTTTGTGGCCTTCCAAGGCCACTCCACTCCATTGACTTTTTCACTATCTTGAGTTTCCTGCTCTGGTGATGTGCCTATTCCATTCTTTTCTCTTTTCCTTAAATCTAGTATTCATTTCTTACATCTTAATATTTGATTATTTTTCCTTTTTGTTTTCTCTACAATTGTTAATTTCAGTAGTCTGAATAATTGAATTTGTGTATTCATTTCAGTTGTCTGAATAATTGAATCGTCCTTTTCGCATCTTCAGGTGTTTCCGCTCCATATGTCCAAACAGATCTATAAAACCATGGTTTTACAGACCTTTATTTTTGCTTCTGGGGCAGAGTGTTAATTCTTCCAGATTACTTCTCGAAGATAATGTAGTATACGAGGTCTTTTCATAGCTTGTTCCCTTATTTATTTTTAAGTAGATCGGTCGCTGGACACCAATCCTATGTACCGTATTGGAAATTAGGTACTTGGTCTATTATCTTCCTTTCTTTTCTAATTTTCTGTGTTTGGGTTCCTTAGAGATTGACTAGTGATTTTATATTTTTGCTGACACTGCTACGTTGTATTTCTTCCCTAATATTGTCAACCTATGTTAGAGTATTTGAAAATCATCCTCTGTTTCTGCAATCAGTATCACGCTAGCGACGTAACACTGTGTTTATCTGATGAATCCATCTTGTACTTTAATACCATTGGTCAGTTTCTCAATGGTCAGGTTGAACAATATTATACGTAAAGAGTCTCCTTGATGTATGTCAACTTCACATTCTATTTCTTCTATTAAAGTGGTGCCTACTTTATTCGCATAATGACGTTCTTTTACATATCTTGGATTACCATTATTAGTTCATTTAGGACCGCTCATTCTTTTAGAAGATTAATTGTGTCTCACAGTTTCAAATACCTAGTCTAGTTTTACAAATATATAGTGAATCAAATACCTTTTTGAAGTCAACGAAACAAAATAATTTGAATTGTCGAATTCTATCGCTCTTTTAACGTCTTGTCGAAGTATAAATATTGCGCCCGTCATTGAGCGTTTTAACTGAAAATCCTGTTGTTCTTAATTAATTTCTAGGTATGTTTGCAATTTATTCAACATTTTTTGTCAGTAACATTTATGGTGCATAGGAAAGATTGTAGATACAATTACTAGGATCGCATTTTAAACAAAGATGTTGTTATACTAATTTCCGTTCTGTGGTACTTTCCTGTGTTATAATTTTTTCGTTTAGTTAATTAAATGTACACAAAAAACCGTTGATTATCATTATATGCATTATATCGTGTAATTAAAACGTCACAACTACAATCAAAACGCAGGAACAGGTTACATATTATGTAATTAAGTTACTAAGGACACAAAAATGCACATCAGATTACGAAGGACATCAATACGGAATATTTATGAACAAATACTTATTTACTACTACTTAGAGATATTGAATTTGAATTACATTCAATATTGTTATACCTTATATATTTGGCTACTAACATGAAATATCGGTTAGTATTTCACATGCAACGTCTTATGCAGCATGAATAACGGCCACAAGCACGTTGTGTTGATACTATCTGACTAATGCAACAACTTAAAATATTTTACATGAATAAAACAAAAATGTGAAACATTTGATGTAAGCACATTACAAATGTGAAAAAATATAAACATCACTTGTATTTACCACATCCGCAAAGTATGCAAACAAAATCTTTTCTGAATCAAAAGTGACTCGCTTTTCCATTTTCCAAGATTTGTAAATATTATATTATCTCTCATATGTGTCTTCACGTTTGCAAGGAAGTAATGTTGGAATCCTATAATCAGCTTACGGTGATCATAAGCACATAATACAAGGTCCACTAAAATGAATTTAATTCAGAACGTTCACTACGTTTAGAGCGAATGACCTCATCGAATGTATGCCTCGAATGGTAAAGATATTATTGTTTTTGTCCAAATTAAAATTAATTTTAGATTTGAAATGATAAGCACTGAACGTAACTCATGAATAAATGGGTATAATGGCACTCGCGGTAAAAAAGAAAACTCGCTCCTAATATCGCTCGTTTTCATGAACATACCACTAGGGCAATCAATTTGCAATAATATAAATCATTTTGTAATAGATTTCAGAGTTTTATTAGCATTTAAGAAATTAAATCATTGAGACATAACATGTTTGATGTTTGAATTACGATAGGCCGCACAGCGGTAGAGGCTGCGTAAAATAGTAAATAGTATAGTTTCTTTCACTTACGCATTCATTCTCGACGCAATACTCATTCATAAAATTACTGTTCCCTGAGCTGATAGATACGCTATCATAATAACGAGGAGGGTGAGTGAACGCAAACTGGGAAGGTGAACTTCGAACCGCATTGATCTCACGTATCATTCATGCAGTCTGTTTGGGAAATATAAGAAAATAGTGGCAAGCAGCAGCAAAATGATGCTGAACAAAACTACTGGTTTTCCGAAAAGAAGCGCACACGCTGCACAGGAAATAAAATCCTCTACAATAAACACTGTAATAAATTAAATATTTTAAAAAATGCTTTCTTCACAAATAGTACAATAACATAACATTAGTAAATAATAGGGGGCCTTTGCCCTACTAAGGGATGTATAGGCTTGTAATAAATAAATAAATAAATAAATAACTAGTGATGCTACAGAATGGCATAGACTTTCCAGTATTAGTTTCTATTTCCTTGGGTCTTCGCGAGCTATTTGGAATTGCCACATACTCTTTCTTGCCAGCTGACATCCATCACAGCAAAAGTACATTTATTTTCCATTTTCTTAATTTAGTAATTAGCACTATCCGTCGCAAACGTTTGAGGAAACAATTTGCAGCCACATATGAGAAAATGGCGTTTGAGCGTTTCTAAAAATGCTCAATTTTGAGCTAGTTTTCAGAGAAAATGGTTGTCTTTTCGACAAACTTTACTTGACATTATTTAAAGCATATGTACTTGTAAATATAATAATGTGAAAAAATCGCCGCTAATGTAAATATTACCGACGCGAGAGATAAGTCAAAAAAATATATTTTTTTCCAATATTTGAAAAAAACAAAAGAATAGAGCAATATGGCGTTTTTGTCATCTCATAAAATACGTTAGACACTATACCGACCAAAAAATTAAAGAAAAAATTTTGAGTCGTTTTTGAGAAAATCTTGTTTTTGTAATTTTTTAAAATTGCACATATTGCACACAATATTCCGCGAAAAGTACTAGAATTTTTCAAAAAAATTTACATCACATTAATTGAAGAATTCACTTTGGAAAACAAATTATATTTAAAAGAAAAATCTCTATCTTCAATTTTGTAGTTCCAGAAAATTCAGAGTTATTCGTGAAAATCGGAGCTATTCCCCCTTAATAAGTGTATTTTACTCTATTCTTAAAGGAAATTTAAAGAAAAAATTTGGAGCCGTTTTTGAGAAAATTTTGAAAATATTCGGATCTTCATGTAAATTACCCCCAAATTTACAGAATCTTTTTCAAAATCTCAAAGCTTGGACTAGAACGAGATT
>JAHLJT010000383.1:0-11602 GCA_031308135.1 Acheta domesticus
AGAATTTTGCTGTTGTATACCAAATGAAACAATCCTCTGCGTTCTGCACCAACAATTTATTATTCATAAAATCCCAATAATAATACACAACAAATTCTGCCAGGAGTCCCAATATCGAAGATACGTTTTTATAGCCGGGTCGTTATACTGATTACAAAATGCCGTTAATCAAGAATCACAAGTGAGTATGGCCAGGTACAATGTTCAAGTCCAGTTGATGTTCTACAAATGCGGTCGGTGACGGAATGGCGGGGCCCTGCCCCGCGCGGCTGCCTCGTCGGCTTTCCACCACCCCTTCGCAGGGGGAAGGGAGTCGGCTGCGTGCCCCCTCTTCTACAGGAGGAGGGAGGGGGGGGCGCCTTCCACGCCTCGGCCGCTCTCCTGGGGCGGTGAGGCGTATCGCTTCTGCAGGCGCTCTCTGCGGCGCCTGTGCTGGCCTCTGGCGTTGCTGGCGGACTTTTGTAGTGCCGGCACAGGCGGAACACTACACCCTCCCCACCTAATTGTGGGAGTATGGGGCGAGGTGCTTCTGCAGGCGCGCTCTACGGCGCCTGTGCTGGCCTGTGGCGCTGCTGGCGGCTTTTTTGTGTAGTTCCGGCACAGGCGGACACTACACCCTCCCCACCTATTGTGGGAGTAGGGGGTGGTGCGCTTCTGCAAGCGCGGGCTGCAGCGGCTGGGTGCTGCCTTCTGCTTCTTCTGCTGCTGCTACCGATCAGGCAACTGCACCGGTCGCGCCTCTTTCTCAGAGGCTGCGTTCTGCATTGCGGCGTCGCTGCATGCAGGGCGGGCCCGACCATCAGCCGCGGCCCCGTTTGCCGCTGTTCAACTGCTGGTTGGCCACCCGGTGCTGCTGTGTTGCGACTGTGCTGACTGCTCGTCGGGCTGCTCGTTCTGCGGCGGCAATTCAACTTCGAGTCCGCCGTTCTGAAAACTAACAGCCTGTCTGAGTTTTCGTCCTGTTCACTTTGCCTTTACCGATTGTGGTTTATCAATGCCGGGTATGTAATACGTCCGGTGCCTAACATATTCCTGATACCGCCCTGGCGGGGGCTGCTGTAGGCTGCTGCTGCTGATTGATGCTGATGAAATCACGGCTCCGGTTGTCGCCGCTGCACATCCGTCTCTGATGTGGCTTCGTGCCTCCCCCCTAACTGTGGGAGTGGGGGGCGATGCAGTTCCGTAGGCGCGCTCTGCGGCGCCTGGGCGCCGTCTTCTGCTACTTCTCCTGCTTCCCACGCCGGGGCTACTGCATCTGCTGCCCGATGATGGTGCACCCGCTTCGGTTGCTGCTATGGCGCCTCCGTCCCTGAGGCTGTGTCCTGTCTCCGGGCCTCTCTGCTGCGCGGTTGCCGCTGCTGCGGCGGCTGCTCCGGGTACAGATTCTGCTCCTCTTCCCCGGGGACCATCTTCTGCGTCTCGGCGTCGGTTTCGCTTGGCTGCTGCCGTTGCTGCGACTGCTGCTCCTGCGGGTGTTATCTCTAAACAATTTCAAAATGAAAATACAACCAAAATTGTGCTTCTTGAGAACAACCCTGTCATGTCTCTTAGTTGTTGCCCGACTAGTTTCCACAAAACATCCTAACCGCTACTTTCTTCAGTTTTTTCTTCTTTTTCTTAACAGCCCGCCTACCAGTACAATAATTACTTATGTTCGTCACTTGACTATCACATTGCGCTTCAAAGATACTGATTTGCTGCCTAGGCTTCCTATGTTCACCCGTAGGCCTTTCCATCGCTTACTTTCGTACCCGTTTGGTAGCTTGCACTCTAACTTGCCGCCAGTGGCCCTGGCGCAATCGCCTTGAGCCCCGTCTACTTCCTACGGTGCACTACGCGACATCTAACCTTGCATTGCTTACCACCATTATTTGTGAACTTCATACCTCTACTTCGCGCTTTCGCCAACTCTTTCATACCAATTTTTACTCTAATTGCTTTCTTCCGTGTGTGCTGACACATCTACCTCGAATTCCAAATGCACTGGCGCTTTCCCGTCCTTGCAACTGTCTATACGTTTGCTAATGGAGCTCGGTCTTTTCATCACAACTGTCACCGACTAACTCTTTGCTACTAACCTCGGCAGTCCTGTTGTCGCTATCCAGCCTGTATTGCCCGCGTCTTGTTCTGCTCTTTACAGCACTGTCTGTTGCGCTCTTGCTACAACTTACAAGATGATCGCTGTGTGATTTTATTTCCCTACTCTCAGCGCTTACGCTTTCATCTGCACCACTACTTACTCTACTATTACTACCAGTTTTACCCATATTAACTATTTATTTCATCATTACTTTCAATTTTAATTACATATTACATTTCTCAATCAATAGCTTCTCTCTAGGAACTACATTATCTGTTACCGAGCCTTCACTAGTCTCCTTTCGTGTAAACTTCGCTTTAACGTTGTAACCTCGCTCACCGACACGCTCAAAATTTCCCTCATGTTACTATGACCGTTCATTGGTCTACGCTCACTCTCCGATCTGTTCACTTTCTTACTCTTGCTCTGAGCTTTTCTCAACGTTTTGCCTATTTCTACTACTGTCAGTTTCAAAGTCACAATACATTTTTCTACATAATTCTTCCTGATCTACAACTGTATATTTCCATTCATTGCTAATGAATATTTCACGAAAATTCTGCATTCCTATCTGCATCTTGCTACAATTCACTTCACATCTAAGGCTTTCTGCTGCTCTATCTTGCTCCTTGATTACTACTATTCTTTTGAAGTCTGTTTCTCTTCACAGACCAGTTGCCGTTACAAAGATTCCTACCTTGGCTTACTTGTGCACACTTGTCCTCGCCGAGCGTGTTCACCTTCGCTGAGGGGTCACCGTCGTGGTAGCTCACTGCAGCCTCGTCTCCTACTACCGGGACACGGCGACCTTTCCTCGTCTGCCACGCGTCACTCTAGCGCCGAGTCTAGCGACTACCTTGCTGCTTGGCGTCGCTTGGTCCACGACCTCTCTGGAGGTGGCAATGTCCCTCTCGCCAGCCTCGCTAGAAGCCGGGAACGTGGCGACCTTTCCTCGTCTGCCACGTCTCACTCTGGCGCCGAGTCCAGCGACCGCCTTACTCTGCTTGGCGTTCGCCTGGCTCGCGACCTCTCTGGAGGCGGCAATGTCCCTCACGCCAACCTCGCTAGAAGCCGCCGCTACCACTCCCCTTGGCCTCGTTCCACGCTCCGTGATGCGCCGGCTGCGGCGCATCCTTCAAAAAAGCTTGATTAAGCTGCACTCTACTCTGCAACTCACGTTGCCGTTCTTTCTGCCCGACCACTCGCTGCTCCCTGTGCTCCTTGTTGCAGGCCATCTGCTGTTGACATTGGTTCTCCTTAATTTTAACTTTCCTACTGGTTTCGTGCGGGCTGCGCTGCTGCAAATAACTCGTCAGGCTCGCTACTAGGAGAATACTTAGAAAAATGCGCGCTTGCTGTCTTCGTGTCCGTTACCTTTAATGGAAGGCGAGGTGTTGCTGCAAACAACCCGCGTACGATACGAATACCATTTCTCCTTGCGCGCGCCGTCGAAGCAGGGAAAGGACGGTACTACCTGCCGCTGAGCCGCTGGCGTGGCCAGGGCCGTGATCGCTTGCAGTAAAGGCCGCGTGCCGCTGTAGCTGGCGCTCCTCCCGTCTTTCCTAGTGCCATTCTCTGTCGTTGTCGTTGTAACTGCTGTAGTAGCCCGATGAGTTGTGTTGCCGTCTGGTCGCCTGTTGCCATCTTTCTTTTACCTCGTCGCCAAATAAATTGTTGTATACCAAATGAAACAATCCTCTGCGTTCTGCAACAACATTTATTATTCATAAAATCACCAAATAATAATACACAAAATTCTGCCAGGAGTCCCAATATTCGAAGATACGTTTTATAGCCGGTCGTTATAACTGATACAAAATGCCGTTATCAAGAATCACAAGTGAGTATGCCAGGTACAATGTTCAAGTCCAGTTGATGTTCTACAAATGCGGTCGGTGACGGAATGGGCGGGGCCCTGGCCCCGCGGCTGCCTCGTCGGCCTTTCCACCCCTTCGCAGGGAAGGGAGTCGGTGCTGCGTGCCCGCCCCCTCTTCTACAGGATTAGGGATGGGTGGGCGCCTTCCACGCCCACCATCCGCATCTCTCTCCTGGGGCGGTGAGCGTTATTATCGCTTCTGCAGGCGCTCTCAGGTGGCGGCGCCTGTGCTGGCCTCTGGCGTTGCTGGCGGACTTTTGTAGTGCCGGCACCGGCGGACGACTACACACCAGACCATCAAAAAGGGCGCCACCTCCTTGCGGGCGTATGGGCTGTGTTTGCTTCTGCAGGCGCGCTCTACAACGTCGCCTGGCGTGCCTGTGTCGCTGCTTTCTGGCTCACTTTTGTAGTTCCGGCCCAGGAGGACACTACCTTTGCATGCCCCTGTTATGTGCTCTATTGTCTCGTTTTCCGTGTGCACAACCGCATTTGTCGTCCAATGTTTCTTTCCAAAATATATTTTCTATAATTGTGTGTGCTATGACTCTATCCTGTTGGCCCATCATGAATCCAGTGTTTCTCCTCCATATAAGTTCCCTGCAAGTTACCTCAGATATGCGATGAAATACTGTCAAACATTTGTATCCTCGAGTTGATGAGGATAAGAACTGTGCGAAGATTTTTGCTTCCATGATAGTATTTTTTCTTCCATAGACTTGAGAGGGTAGTTTCCAGCTCGTTCGGTTTTTGAGCTTCAGTGGTGTTAGATTTCCATCTTGCGTGTGCGCAATATTTCGTACATGTGATTATCTCTTCTTCTTAGAATGGAAGTGTTCCCAGTCAGTGACATGTGTCTTGAATCTGTTTTCAATGTAATTGGACGATGCTCTATTTTCCCATTTGTATTTTTTTTTCCTCCCTTGAATGTCAGGTAGAGTTTACCCTTTCAACATTGCTTTGCTGATTTTGGGATTTTTGCCTGCCTGTCATTATCTCTTGCTTGGTTAGCTTTACTCTGATTTGCCTTTCTAGCAACTTTGCCAGTTTCTGCCGCTGGACCATTTCACTCACGCCAAAGTTGTAAGCCATTTAACAGGGATTGGCAAAGGTGGTGGTTATACTTTGTTGACCTTATATACTTCCGCCTATGAAAATGTGTTTTTAAAAACCTTGCCTCCACTCTTCTAATCATTTCTTCACAGAGGTTTTTCTCTTTATGAGAGTGTGGTTGATTCCACGCAGTTGTTGAAACCCAGATAATTATATATATGTTTTCGGCTATCAGGTCTTCAATGATACCTTTCCCTGTGTCAAAGCCATTGGTGTGGGTGATTTATCCCTTTTGTAAGGTGCAATGACTTGAACATTTCGAGGCCAAATGGACATACTAATGTCATTACTAAATTGTATTGTTAAATTCATCAGCATTTCTGTGCAATGTTTAGAAGAATTTGCATACATTTTTATGTCATCACTGTACAGTAGATGACTTATTGTATGGGAACCTTTATCTGATTCGATTTTGAATCCATTCTTTGTTTGATTAATAGCCTGGCTCAGTGGATTTAGGGCCATACAGAACCAGAGGGGGCTAAAAGAGTCTCCTTGGAATATACTTGGTTATATGACCTCTCGATGTTAGCTTTGTCTCGTGGGTAGTCAGTTGCAGTACTGTTGTCCATTTTTTCATGACTTCTTGAAGGAACTGTATTAGCAGTGTATCTATCTTGTACATTTGTAATATCTCTATGAGATAGGAATGCGGCACAGAATCAAAAGCTTTTTGATAGTCAATGTAGGCGACACTGAGATTTCTGTTCCTTTTACAGCTGCTGAGTGATTACGGAATCATTATCACTTGTTCCTTGCAAACCTTTTGAGTTTCGGTAGCAACCTTTCTGCTCTTCGGTCATGATGCTGCTTTTCGAGATGTTGCTAACCTTTTCAGTGATTATCTTTGTCAGAAATTTGTAGAAAACAGATAAGCATGTGATTGTCCTGTAATTAGCCGGATTTGTAGTTTCTTCGTTTTTTGGGAAGAAACAAGGTTTTCCAGTAGTCAAGAATACTGGTGCTGAATCAGGTCGTTGCAATAACATGTTGTAGCATTCTGCCAGTTTATCATGCGTACTGGTAAATATTTAATCCAGAAGACGTGTATCCCGTCCGGTCCTGGAGATTTCCAATTGCTCATGCGACGAAGTGCTTTTTGAATTTTCCTGAGTAGAAATGTTGGTGGAGGGCATTTCTGATAGGTTTTGTGATCTGCGTTGTTCTTCAATAAGCACTGGGGTGTGTTGTATCGTGGATTTTGACATTTTCCCAGATATTTGACCCGAAGTTTGTGATTGCTTGAAGGGAAGGTTGTTCCATTTGAGAAAGAAGCCCCTTGACAGACAAATCTCTGTAAAATTTTCTTTCCTCAATAAATTCTCTTGTTTTTGTTATTTACTTTCAGAGATGCCATGAAACCTGCGAAGTACTGTGGCGTATACATTTAATTTCTGTGTATGGCTATCAATGATTTCTAAGAGGTCATTGTCGTTGAGATTATCTATGCTTCTAGGTTTAATTATCTGTGTCACTTTTCTCTTCAAAGCTTTTGTTAGAATTCCCCTTCGATACTCGAGTCCATCGACGTAATTTTGCACGGATATCTCCTATCCGATTTTCCATCGTTTTTTCCAGGGGGGTTCACGATTATCTATTCTTTGCCGCTGCTCATTGCCATTGATCGTGATCTTTTCCGGTGGATTAGTTATTGTATACGCACTGCAGTATATCAGACGATACACATCAGTTAACATCTTTACATTCAGACATCAGTTTCCGGTAAAACATTTTCATTCACATGATTCAGCTGTTGCCAGAAGGCATGCGAAAATTTAGGTTTGGGGATGCTTTGGCATACTTACGGGTCTAGCGCCATGAAACTGGATCAGAGTAGTTTTCAATTTATCTTTTAGCTCTTGTACACTTGTGTTGTTTTCTCGTTCCGGATTTGATAAATTGTTTGTACCAACGGCGGGTGTTCGGTAAGATCTTCATGCATATCGTGATTTTGTTGCGCAAGTATTTCTGTTTCTATTGAGGTATGTGGTGGTTCGCTACCTTTAGGCCTAGTTCATGTAAGCACTGCGGTTCTGATTTCTTCTATTTCGAGACGTGATAGGAGATTTAATCTAATGATTGCATTTTTGCGATCTGCTAAATTATGTTTTTTGACACCTTGCTTGCCATGTGAGGATATAAACTCCATGAAATGTCGATACATTTCTTGCCTGTAAGTTGTTTAGTCGGTACCTCCATTTGTACTTCGCATATAGCAACGGATAACATCTTTATTCATTTGCAATGTCCATGTGTATCCGTTGCGCCGTATGCAAATCGCTTGTCCTTGCCGGCAAAACACTTTCAGTGGGTGGGACTTGTAGGCTTCGGTTATCTCCTGTGATTTCGGCAGTATATTCTCTTCGGGTATCCTGACCAGGACCCCGCCGGTTCAGTGCCTGGTCGCCACCGGCTCGCTCGCTGTCACCCCCCAGCGGTGGCTCCAGGGGCGCCCCGACGCTCCTCGGGTAGCGGCATTTGTCACCAAGGCTTTCCTTTTTGACCTAGTGTCCATATTTGATGGGTGTCTGGTTTTGGTCCGCGGGCGGTATTTTATTTCCCACCTACACTCCGGCGTTGCCAGTGAGAGTATTCCCCGATCCGCCACCTGGGGACGCGTCCGATAGAAGACCAGACAAACTCCCACGGGTTATTATTATTATTATTATTATATTATTATTATTATTATTATTATTCCATTACATCACGACTAAAGATGTTATGAGTCGGCTGAATATAAAATCTACTCCAGGTTGCAACCAGCTACCTAAGGAGCAGATCGGTGACTATCAGTGCCTCTACAATACTTTACGCAAAATGTGGGCTGTTCCAAATAAAGCAATTTCTTGCACTTCCCAGTCTTTTGAATTACCTGGGAGTTTAGACAAGTTCTTACTCAAATTTTGCGGAACAAATCCCAGAGCTCCGATAACTATCGGGACGACCTGTGCTTTTACGCCCCACATTCGGCTGATCTCGATTTCCAAACTCTTGTATTTAAGACGTTTCTCTGCCTCCTTGGTAACGACGTTTTGATCGCAAGGTACAGCAACATCGACAAGTAAACACGATTTTTTCTCCAAATCCCGGATAACTATATCCGGTTTGTTTGCCGCTATCGTGCGATCAGTTTGAATTTGTTGGTCGTACAATATCGTACACAATCCAACAGACGTCACCGGTTTCGGTGAGTGTTCGTACCACTTGGGGCATGTGTTTGGAACTTCGAGGGCGGTACAGATCTGCCAGTGGAGGTAGCTACACACCCTGTCATGTCTTTTCAAGGTATTCGGTCTTTGCTAGGATTGGACAAGCTGAGACAATATGATCAATGGTTTCTACTTGCTCCTGGCAAATGCGGCATTTATCATCTTGGGAAATTTTGAGAACCGCTTTATCATAATGTCGTGTTCTCAAGGCCTGATCTTGGGCAGCTATTACAAGTGCTTCCGATTCTGGCTTCATTCTTCCCCTTTTAAGCCACATAAATGATTGATCTTTATTGATCTGCACCTTGTCCATTCTTTTTAGGTATTGTCCGTGGAGTGGTTTGTCTCTCCACGATTTCTTTAACATTTTTTGTGTCTCACATTTCATGTTTAGCAGCATCAGAAGTTCAGTGTCTGTGTTATTCGACGTGTCTTGCCTAGTTTTCTTCGCAATGCTTCTTGCTACACTAACAATGCCTCTGTTTCCCATTCTTCGGTCAGATTTCATGACCTGCCTCATTAGAGGGTCATCTTGATGGCTGACTACATACTTTCCCATCCCGACTATTGCGTTGTGCCAGGAGGCCTCAATTTGTCTGAGGCCTCTTCCTCCTTCCTTACGTGACACATAAAGTCTATGTATATCAGCTCGAGGGTGGGCAACATGATGCATTGTTAGCAGTTTTCTGGTTTTTCGATCCATGTGCGAATTTCTTGCTCAGTCCAGTCCACTAGTCCAAAACTGTATTCGGCTACAGGTACCGCCAAACTACCTATTGCAGATATTTTATTCCTGGAATTCAGAGCGGACTGCAGGACAAGTCTCACTCTCCTATAATACTCCCTACGAATTCTCTCTTTCATTGTGTCGTTCGAGATGGTTTCACATTCTTCAATGCCCAGATATTTGTAAGTTTTACCTGGCTCAAGATCTTGAATCACAGTGTGCGTATCATTTCAATGTTCTCAGACGTTGTGAGTTTCCCTCTTTTTAAATTGATTTTTGCACACTTGTCAAGACCAAACTTCATGCAGATGTCATTGCTAAAGTCATTCACGACAGACAGCATTTGGGAGAGAATCGCTTCATTCTTAGCAAACACTTTCAGATCATCCATGTAAAACAAATGTGATACTGGCCTTTCATCACCATGGAGCTTGTAACCAAAGTCAGCTTGCGACAACTGTCTCGATAGTGGGATCAAACTAATGCAAAACAGCAGAGGGGATAGTGAATCTCCTTGAAAAATACCCCTGTTAATCTGAATACTTCTGGTTTCTACTGCTTCCTTTCCGCTGTGTATTAGTAACCTGGTACTCCACGACTTCATACTAGCCTTGCAAAATTCAATAAGTCTAGGATGAAATCGATAGATCTCCAGGGTCTTCAAAATCCAATCGTGTGGTACACTATCAAGGCCTTCTGGTAGTCAATCCAAGCCATGCTCAAATTACGTTTTCGTTTCTTTACATCATTCAAGATGACTTTATTCAGGAGCAATATTTCCTTACAGCCATAAGAGCCTTTCGACAATCCTTTTTGTTCAGCTGGCATTAGATGATTCTTCTCTAGATGTCTGTACATTTTGTCAGCTATGGCTGCAGTTATAACTTTGTACAGTACTGGCAGACAAGTAATTGGCCTGTAGTTCTTCGCCAAAGAGCTGTCTCCCGCTTTGGGTAGCAAATACGTGATGCCGCGTGTGAGCCATTCCGGGAGTTCCTTTGGGTTTTCTAAAATTTTATTAACAGCCTTTGCTAGATGAGAATGTATTGCTGTTAATTTCTTAATCAATAAATCTGGATCTTATCAATCCCGGGGGACTTCCAGTTTCCCATGTTCTTAATTGCTTGGAAGAGGTCCTCTTCCGAGAATTGGTGAACATCTTCCACTGTTTCTACAAGTTCATCGGCAGCATCAACTTCAGATTGAAGCCAAGATGCGTCTTTGTTGTAGGATCTGCTCTCCTCCCAGATTCCTGCCCAAAATGCTTCGACGTCATCTTTTGAAGGAGTAACAGCTTTGCCATTCGGTTTTTGAGTCAGATTGCGATAGAATCTCTTCGCGTCTGTTTCAAACAACCGGTTCTGTACACGGAAATCTATTCTACGTTTGTAACGTCTAATTCGTTGAGCCCATGCTTGAATTTTCTCTTTTAGCTTCTCAACTACCATTAGCCTGCTGGTGTCATTTTCAATTTGGTATTTTTGTTCAACATTGAATCTTTTTCGTTGAACTTTAGAGGTGTGCGTTGATTTAGAAGATGCCTCAGCTAAGAGTGATATTTCACGCCGGTGTCGGCTATCCGTTTCATAATTCTGTTCATCCATGGGGGTACAGAGCTGTTTACTCTGTTTTGCTGTCGGCCGTCGGTGTTCTTGGCTGGCCCCAAAATTATCTGAGATACTAGATATCCAGTTGCATATATGATGTGATTGATTTCAGTAATATCTAGATCTCTGCCTGGGGTCTGTACCACCTCATTTAAGACAGAATTCGCTGTTTCTATCACTCTTTTAGCTTTGGCATTTTCGTATATTCTCCTCAACGGTTCGCGAGATTCAAACGGAAGTTGACTAACTCTTTCCATCTCGCGCCGAAGGAGATTTTCGCATTATGTCCTCTTAGTATAATTCATAGCCAGATGAATTTTTCACCACTGACGTGTGTTTCACTGGAAAGAGATGAACCTTCCACGGGATCATCATTTTCAAGTTCTACATGTTCGTCATGTGGATTGTTTCGAGGCGAAGTACATACTCTGCATTTTTCGCATGTCAGCAAGTTGTTCTGCTCGTGAATTTTCCACTGCTGAGTATGTATCGTCGTTGACTGGCAAGCTTCTTCGAGTCTAGGGTAGGTCTAATGTCTGGGTTCCGCTCTCTGATCCATACTTAAAAACTTGTATTTCTGAGCCCCCATTTTTCGCTTTTGCATAGTAAAAGAACCATAATACCTCCATTACTTCATCCCGGGTCCATCTCTGACGATGGCTTCTGCTACTGCCGGCTCGGGGTCACTAGGGACTAACATCCGTGGGATGGCCAGACGTCGACAAGTTGACATTATCTCGGTTTCTGAGAGGTATGGGGCATTGGTACGGACAACAAGGTTCACGTTAAGGTTCATTACATGGCTTGTTCTATCCATTTTGACTCATTGGTATTGAATTGAAGATCGCAGGATGAGCAGAAGTTCGCGTTCAAAGATCACACTAACCCTCGGGTTGTTTCCTGCCACGTTACTGCGGTGACCCACAGTGGCCTCGGGGCATCCCCCGCAGGGCCCAGCAAGGGGTCCCTCTGATCGCCAGTCGGCATTATTAA
>JAHLJT010000384.1:10233-24475 GCA_031308135.1 Acheta domesticus
GATGGAGAATGTAATCCATCAATAAACAGGATAGAAGATAAGCAAAAGGCATTCATAAGTGTAAAGTGAATGAATTCTTATAGTTTAGTTGCTGAAAGCTTAAGTGATATTAATATTTTTATGTAGGTGCTGTGGCACTTGGGGGGAAGGAACCCCTGAAAGTCAGGTCAGTCTAATGCCATATAGAGCTGAACCGCTCTTTATGGGAGAAGAGTACCCTCCAGCCTTATGGCCAGCCCATCAACGGCCAGAATAGAAGCTCTTCAAGAGGAAGGGCTGTTCTAGAGGTTATGGAACCCAGAGACTCTGGGTTTAAACAATATAGATTTGCAACGTTTGGTTTTGTTGATGCAATTAAAAGTGTGAATAAGCAATTAGAATAAAATTGTGATACTGGAAAATTGTTCTATTTCTTCCCTACTGCATCCTGTTCTCGTGTACTTTTCCAATTACCCTAAGATTTCTTCTGGGTGGTGATAGTTGTATTCAAAAAATACTTGACTCTTTTTTTCAATTTGCTGTTGTATGGTTCACAGCAACAAATAAGATGGAATTTTTTGAAGGAGCCTCTTATTGAAAATTTGGATTTTAAATGAAATAGGATCTTGTACTAGATTCAAGAGAAATGCATTTCAATTTTATCTCGAATAGTATGAAAGGTGATACAATTGGCAAAATATATAGAAGAAATGCAGTACTTTCAACTACCAATACAAATGTTTGATTAGCATTAATTGTAATACATTCATATGGTATTAAGAATTAATTTTAAGAAGGCTGAACCAACTGATACTCTTCCATGAAAGTTGTTGTTAAAGGTGGGTAAACTTAAAGGTGGGTAAACTCATTTGATCTCTTTCAATATTACCATTCTTTCTCAGTAATGGGTAATGATGGTGTAAATCAGAATTGTACAGTGACATTGTACAACACAGTATTTTGTTTATCTGTGGTAAGCTATGAAAAAGTTATGAATGCATGTGAAGTTAATATGACATACTTGATGATCTATAACCCTACTTTTCTATTCAAATTTACAAAGGGTCTGTGTTATGTGATAGTTGTTTTGCTTACTCTCTTAAAAATGTTTTATTTACCTCTTACACAATGAAGCATAACGTACATTAACAAACATAACTTACAAAAGTGTTAGTTCTTTAATAATTTATTGTAAAATCAGTAGAACTTATGCTTTGTTACAAATACAACAAAATATATATTTTACAGTAATTATCTGCAAGGCAAATTTACATTATCATTTGACTTCATAGATCCTGAAGAAAATACCATAGTTTCTTATTTCTTATACATAGCTCAGCATTGTTGCGTATGATGCTTTTTATATTTGTGTATAATTTCAATGTCACCGTTAAAGCTTGAATTCATAACACGAAAGCTTGTATGTGGTATCACAGTTTCAATAGTATGTGAACTTTTGGTTTTGTTGTTGCAAAATTATGCACTTATGATTAATTTGTACTATAAACGATTCTTTCTATATAATAGTTGGCCTTAATTGAGTCATTAATGTATGTTTAAAATTTTTATTTTAAAATTTATATTATTTACATGTTGCTACAGTACAGCAGGGTTATATACCAGGTAATCCCAATTCTGTTAAAAATAAAACACATCAAAAAGTCCTTTTCCAGATAAAGTTCCAAAACTCAATTGATTTCAATATCCTTGTGGTTTGTTTTGATTTAAAAAATGGTGAACTTTTCTACAGCGTCGGGAAGGTTGGATTTAGCGGTGAGGCTGCTGATGTAGAGGTAACTAAGAGGTGTGCTAACTCTAAGAAGGCGAGTTCAAATCCCAGATCGGAGAAAAAACTGCTCTTTGGAAACCTTTTTTTAGGTTCACGTAGAATTATAATGTCGCGTAGCCGTTTCAAACAAGGCCAGAAAGGGCGTGTTGTTGTAGCACCGGTAGATGATTCAGTCCCAGGAGAGGAGGCGCTCGCGTATGATCAGCTCTACTCTAGTGAAAGACGAACGGCACGCGGACAACTGCAGCGGCCCCCACGGGCAGTGTGGCTCGAATTCTTTCAATGCAACAGGCCTATTCTCTGCCTTCCTTCCTCCCAATCACCGAACAACGACGACGAAGAAGCCATATCCAAAGGAGATCGAATATGTCAATAAAAAAGTAGCCACCTTACCCGCGGGGCCTACGTTGTGACTCGCTCTCGCGTTAGGACCGTGCACGAGGACGCTGTGATTCGAGGCGGGCACGCGACAGTGGCGTGGTCCGATCAAGAGATCACCACGTGCGGACCCCGTGCCTAAAAAACGAAGGAGCTCTGCCTTCCATATCGGGCAACTGCGCACGGGATGTGGGACGGAAGTCGCCTGAGCACGAAAGCTCTGTCGAAAGAGTCGTCGGAAGGAGACCTCAAAAATAAAGGATGAGGCTTTGAATCTTGTGAGGTGCACTGGCAAGGAATGTAGACATGCATTCCGTGAACAGGTTGTGTCATCCATACACAAATAAAATAATACAGAATCCGGCTAATTAAGTGATAAGTAGTTTATAAATGGATGAATAATGTTATGTTTTGCAAATCCTGGTGATATTTAGTATGGGTGAGGTAGCATGTACAATTTGTAAATTCCAATGATTTATTAGGCTACAATTATCATCAACGAAGATAATTGTTGATGATAGGCAACCTCCTATGTGAAAAAAACAAAATTATCTAGAAGGAAGGAAAAATACTTTTGATGTTATAATGTACATTTGGCTAAGTTTAAAAATTCCCACTTTCTATATGAATGTATTTAATATATATTATTGTACTATTTGCTGAAAGCACCTTAGAAACTCACATTGGAGGTTTTTTATTTTCTATTTAAAGATCATGATGTGTGACTCGTAAAGAGAAAAACTGCGACCAGGACTCAAATCTATTCCAATCCACTCAACCTGTTTGGATTTACTGCAAACAACTCCGGGGCACCAGTAGCAAATCAAGATCCAAGTCATTCAATGATTCAATCCAATGTGTTAAGAAACATTGCCAATGCCCACTGGTATGTGTGAACGATGTAATGCACTCTGATTTTAAAATGCCATCAGTTAATGAAAAAATACAAAACATTGTTGTAAATATATTAAAAAAATTAGATGCCATAATTCGTTAGATAACAGTTTATAAATAGATGTCTTAAATTATTCAAGCATCTAGATTTGTCTCAAGATTTTGAAATGTGTTTTACGTGTATCAACTATCTAATGGAGAGATTCTAATAAATAACTTCTTCAATCAGTGCTAATTACATAGTCAACAAATTTACTTATTGATCTCATGAATGAACAGATTGAAAATAAACGTTTAATAAACATATCCACTTAACTTTCTAAATTAATTAATAAAGCCACGCGCGGACGTTGTGTGTTTCCTTTCCAGGCTTTCAACAACGATCAACGACTGAAACAACTGCACAGACTCATCATTCAACTGACTCCGTGAGGATGGCTTACTTTTAAAGTCAAAACTGCAACCATTGAATGTCTTCATTGTAAGAAATGGAATTGCTTCCTCACATCTGAAATGTGTGATGACTTGTTTTTTATGATTCCAGTTCCTTAGCCTTATAGTCTTACCTGATATGAACAATTTATATTGATAGGTTGGTGATTGTGCCTCTGACGATATGATACAAATGGCAATGGTAAAATTAGAGGTAAGGGAAAACGGGTGAATTCTGAGAATGTCATCCGCGAATGCGCCTTTGAAGTACTAAAGGCGTTATTTCCAGAGGAGTATTCAGGCGCCCCTGGCAAGCATAGAATTTGCACCCCTGTGGGGATGCTTGAAATTAAGGTTGTGGATATTTGTTTTAACGGGTATACTGTAAATAGCGCCCCCTTGTGAGTGACGCCCATGGCACGTGCCATGTCTGCCATACCGTTGATACGCCGCTGGTTATTTCACAGTAGTCGCCGTTTCTCGCTGCCTAATCTTCATTTATTTCGATCTCTAAAATCTTCATCCTCTAAACCACAAACCATCATTATTTTCTCTTAACTCTCTTTCTTCCAATTCCTTCTAGGTGTTCCTCTACAACTTGATTCCTCCATTCTTCGTTATGTATCTCATACCTTCACTGGCAAGTTGCTCACTGTCAAATCTTCTTTAACGACCATACGTTACTATTGGTCCTGTTTCCATCAATTGCAAATGTTGATTTTTCAAGTTTAATTACCGGCATGTATCTATTTGTTTGGTTTTGAATATTTCTTTTCTGAAGACTACCAGCATCTTCTATATGCTTTTTTTACTTATTTCTGCTTGACCCGAAAGTCATCAGCAGCCGAGTAAAATACATTGAGGGTACATGTATAACATAACATTGTTTAGAAAACTTGATTGATAATGATATCATTGAGTACATGGGCATGTTAAGTAGATTCAATAATTGTTTATGAATTAAATGTACAAAGCCACATCAGGTAAATGATGATGAAGGGTCGAAGAACTGTCGTGGCAGTTTCCGCTTTAGTCTATTGTGGTGAGGATTCTGTTTTCCTATTCTGAAATGTATGGCTGAGAAATCTGGGGGAATTTGGGATGCGAGAGGATAGGAGGGAGAAAATGCATGGAGATCGACGTCATGCCGAGTTCGTTATGTAACTGGGAGTCAGGTACACACCAGGGTTCTTTGTAATTGTTAGGAAGAAGAATAGGATAAGATATTCCATTTCTGTGTCATGAATTCTTGTTCCGTCCCTTGAATTCATAAATCCATAACTCAGCTCCATACGTAAATATGCTGAACCCGCTGTATAATTACCTGCTCTAATGGACCTTTTTGTCCTCCAAAAAATAGTGATGAGTCGACCTGAATCGCACCCCGTGGCCAGAGGTGCGAGGTCAGTAGTCTACTACGCCACGGGTCGACAGGAATTTGTGGAAATGTAAAGAGAGTAGGTGGTGAGACAATGGTTTTGAACTACTAGCAAAGAACTTTCTTGGTTTCTTTGCTTCTGTGCTGTACTTGGTGCCAATCAGATAAAGCTCTAAGAATGTCCACTACTCAGCCCAAATGTTCTTTTTTTTAACATTTAAAACAATTGCGGATAGACAATACCGTGGTGTCTCATCCCTTTTTTAAAGGATGATTGCAATGCCGAGTGTGAAAACTATGTAACTGCGATTCCGCAATTCGAGCAGTGGTTAGAGGGAGATCGAAGGTTCGACTCCCGATGGCAGCACATTCTGGGGCACAAATTACGTTCCTGATACAGCATGAATGTCTTAGTGATCGGCTTCACATCGGTATTTACGCGGTTCCCTTATCAGTTCCACGCGGGTGTTTCGGGCAGTTCACTTAAACAACGGATCATGAACCACTCACGATCTATCGTTCCCCTACTTGTTCACTCTCCTATCCTTCGTGCTGAACTCTAAATTTTCGGGCTGATCACCCAATTCGCGTTTTAGCGCATCACATGATCTCGAAAGCACTCCAGAAGTACTGGCATACAACAGTGGCGTAGCGTGACTCACACGTTTGGGGATGCTCAACAATAACACACAAAATGTCACTATCAACTACTTCGTCTAACAGGCGAACGCAACACAAGGCAGATACACTGGGACTACTTCCACGATCTCGATTGCTTACGACGGTGTAGGCGCTTCCCACAAAATCCTCACAGCAGTCAGGGCTGCCGATGTCTTGAAAGCAAATTATACAATGGCTCATCTTTAATTCTTATACGCGAATGGCAATAAGACCATTTGTTAATTTATACATTGCAGACTTAAATAATATGTAATCTATTTAAGAGATAATACAATTTCTTGGAACTTAATTAAGAAATAGTAGTCAGGCACAATTTCTACAGTTTGTACCCATGACCAAGCGGGGACTCCCGAGTGAGAGAGAGAAAGATAATTTACTGAACGCCTGAAGTGTGCTGCGCTCTCGTGCACAAACGAGCTTCTTTCCGCAGTAGACGCTGGCGTAAAGCAGTCGGGTTTTCTCTGGGCCAGGGGTGAAGAGGGGAGAGGGGGACCTCGCCATCTGCGCATGCGTCATTGCTCGTCGCAATCTGGCGGCAGACGCTGAAGTATTTTAGCTTCCAACCAATCAGAGGCCAGCTTCAACAGCCCGCCGAATTCAATCATAGGAAATCAATTTTAAATTAATACAAAACGTGTTTCGCTCAACAGACCACTTGTAAGATTATCAATACAGTATTAAAGGTTCTTATATACGGGGATGCTCAGCATCTCAGCGTCCCCTGACGCTACGCCACTGGCATACAACAAAACAGGCGGATCACCTGGCCGAGAATCGAGATTGATGAGCAACTGGAAAGACACTAGAATAACAAACGGAAAGCCCTTTTCTGATGATTGGCCATTTATAAAAGAGTGGGTTACAAAGCACTGATTTAAATTTTCAAAAAGTGAAATTTATCTCTATTGCTTTATCTCATATTCTCACTGGCTAAAATGCGACTTCACATCAGGAGTACTGGAGTCCATCTTTAACATTGGAATATATTGTGGAGTTATATCAATTCCTTCTACATTGAATTGAATTGAATTGAATTGCCTTATTTTACTTGGGGATTCTCAGCCCATGAGGCCTGCTCTTCCGTCTGACCACGCAAATTTCGCTACGTTCCTTTCACCAACTAGCGGAGAAAAGAAGGTATTCCCTGAGCGACAAAACACGCGATTTTGAATTTAGCTCAGAGGCGTCATTTAGGCTTGAGGATCTTTTACATGTAGTAAATTACTAACATGGGACAGCCGGCTTTACTTCCCCTCCGAAGGAAGGCGTATGAAGGATTTTCTCGCCCCCTAAAAATCCATGGCTTCGATCGGGTTGAACCCGCGAACAGTCCGATACGATACGATCAGTTCGGTTTTCAAAAATAGTACGGACTATCCATTTATTCAAGGGTCTTCGGTTGCGAATCAGTTTAATATTGAAGTAAACGTTCTATGGAATAAAGTAAAGTCTATGAAAAATGGTAAGTGAAGGGGTCCAGGCGACATTTCTACGGATTTAATTAAACTAGGAGGAAAGGCAATATTACCGTACCTAATTAGAATTTTTCACGTGTCTTTGAATAATTCAAAAATACCTGAAGATTGGGATTAGCTTTTGTCGTACCAATTTTTTAAAGTGGTGACAAAACTAAATTATGCAATTATAGGCCGGTAAGTCTTACGTCAGTGGTCTGCAAGCTTATGGAGCATCTAGATGGGAGATACATTAAGAAAGAATGGGAAATTAAAAAATGGCTCTACGATGGGCAACACGGGTTCAGGAGTGGTTACTCATGCGAAAGTCAGGTAGTCACGCTATTTCAGGATCTAGCACAGGAAATTGACGCGGGCAGGAGAGTAGGACGCTTTAGTTATAGATTTTGCCAAAGCGTTTGATGTCGTTCCACACGATCGGCTTGTACAGAAATTAATGAATTCTGACATAGATCCAGGGTGGGTGGCGTGGATTAGCGAGTTTCTGCGAGATAGAAAACAGAAAGTCCAAATTGGGCAAGCGTTATCATCCGGGGCAAGCGTCTACGTCAGGAATACCGCAGGGGAGTGTCATTGGACCCCTTCTATTTCTAGCTTTCGTCAACGATCTGCCGGCGCAATTAACCTCAAATGTTCGGCTATTTGCAGACGATTGCATAATATATCTTAGTATTAATTCGAAAAGAGATGAAGAAACACTGCAACGGGATCTTGATGCGTTATATTACTGGGCGGAAAATAATGGAATGTCCATAAATAGCTCTAAAAGTAAATCCATCACTTTTGGCAGGGGTCATAATTACAGTGAAACAAATTACCGTTTAAATAATGACATTATTCCGAGAGTTTCCTCGTGCAAGTACCTAGGAATTCATTTCGATAGTAAATTAAGTTGGAAAAAACACGTAGATTTTGTTGTAGGGAAAGCCTGGAGATCTCTTCACTTTGTAATGTGCATCCTAAAAAGACTACGGCAAACGCGAGGGAAATTGCTTATTTATCTCTTCGTCCGATAATGGAATATGGAACAATTTGGTTGGGATCCGCACAAAATTATGCAGTGTAAACACTTGGAAAGGATTCAACATAGGGCAGCTAAATTTACTTTCAGGGACAAGAAAATGGCAGGGTGGGATTCACTCAAAAAACAGGCGATCAGTAGCAAGACTCTGCGCCTTGTATAAAGCTTATAATGGTCATCCAGCTTGGAAAGAAATTAATCGGCGGCTATGTATTCCTACATACATCAGTAGAGTGGATCACAGGCACAAAATAAATTTAAGACGGCAGAGAACGGATGTCAGGAAATTTTCTTATACAAATCGACACGATTACGGAATGGAATAGATTGCCTGCAAAACCTTTGAACCCTTTCCTCAAAGCGTTCAACAGTTTAGGAAATTAATTTAGGGTATTATTAAGTAAATGAGGGAGAATAGTGGGTTATATAGCGATGCATAAGTGTTCTATTGTGAAGTGAGGTGTCGTGCAGAGAAATAAAGAAGGAAATGTTTTCAGGTCATAGTGAAGTGAAGTGCAGTGAAGTGTAGTGTGATCCTAATTGTATACACATTCAGTGCGGAGGTAGAGTTTAGAAGTTTTTTTCTTTCTTTTTCTTTTCTCTCTTAATGTAATTTAATGCTTAATGAATCAGTCAGTTTTTATATTATTATCATTATTATATCATTATTTTTATTATTTTACCATTATTATTATTATTATTATTATTATTATTATTACTACAATTAGAATATAATTTGCTAGTTATATTAACTTATTTTTATTATCATTGGTATTAGTGTTCTATGTTACTGAGAGACTGTATTTTATTGTTTTGTAATTAGCTGCCACCGGGTTATATCCAATTGCCGTTTAAATAAATCTGTCTATCCATCGCTACACCATTGCCGCCATACACGCGATTTACCACTTTAAATTGCTCTAAAAGTTAAGAATAATTTCTCCAATCATAATTTGAAAGACTTAGATATGCAATGTATTGCAAGTAAAATGTTGAAATATGCAAACAAATGTTAGTTTTCCCTCAGATTGGGAAAGTATGTACTATACAAGGAAATATGGAAAATAAAATAGGTTTAAATCACTTTCAGAGCCTCCGTAAAAATGTGACAAAAATTGGCTTTTAACTAATGAACAAACCAATATGCAATAACATTCAAATCCAAACCCTGATCATCATCATTATCATATCCTCGACATATCATGGTAGAGAATAGAAACGATATTGCGGCACAGACTTAGCGCTGCTCCCTGGTTTTCGAACCTGCAGGAAAACAAGTTCGATTAAATCTGCACGTTTCCTTGTTTTAGCGCTCACGTGTGCATCCACGGATGTCGCGATAACAGGTTTGCGTCTCTTCTCACGAAGTTGTTACGTAGGTGGCACGTGCGTTAAGTGCAACCACGTGAAGGTGAGTGAGGGAGGGATACAACATACTACTGCACATATGGTTGCGCTAGAACAAGATATTATTATTATTCCATTACATCACGACTAAAGATCTTATGAGTCGGCTGAATATAAAATCTACTCCAGGTTGCAACCAGCTACCTAAGGAGCAGATTCGGTGACTATCAGTGCCTCTACAATACTTTACGCAAAAATGTGGGCTGTTCCAAATAAAGCAATTTCTTGCACTTCCCAGTCTTTTGAATTACCTGGGAGTTTAGACAAGTTCTTACTCAAATTTTGCGGAACAAATCCCAGAGCTCCGATAACTATCGGGACGACCTGTGCTTTTACGCCCCACATTCGGCCTGATCTCGATTTCCAAACTCTTGTATTTAAGACGTTTCTCTGCCTCCTTGGTAACGACGTTTTGATCGCAAGGTACAGCAACATCGATAAGTAAACACGATTTTTTGGCCAAATCCCGGATAACTATATCCGGTTTGTTTGCGGCTATCGTGCGATCAGTTTTGAATTTGTTGGTCGTACAATATCGTACACAATCCAACAGACGTCACCGGTTTCGGTGAGTGTTCGTACCACTTGGGGCATGTGTTTGGAACTTCGAGGGCGGTACAGATCTGCCAGTGGAGGTAGCTACACACCCTGTCATGTCTTTTAAGGTATTCGGTCTTTGCTAGGATTGGACAAGCTGAGACAATATGATCAATGGTTTCTACTTGCTCCAGGCAAATGCGGCATTTGTCATCTTGGGAAATTTTGAGAACCGCTTTATCATAATGTCGTGTTCTCAAGGCCTGATCTTGGGCAGCTATTACAAGTGCTTCCGATTCTGGCTTCATCCTTCCCCTTTTAAGCCACATAAATGATTGATCTTTATTGATCTGCACCTTGTCCATTCTTTTTAGGTATTGACCGTGGAGTGGTTTGTCTCTCCACGATTTCTTTAACATTTTTTGTGTCTCACACTTCATGTTTAGCAGCATCAGAAGTTCAGTGTCTGTGTTATTCGACGTGTCTTGCCTAGTTTTCTTCGCAATGTTTCTTGCTACACTAACAATGCCTCTGTTTCCCATTCTTCGGTCAGATTTCATGACCTGCCTCATTAGAGGGTCGTCTTGATGGCTGACTACATACTTACCCAACCCGACTATTGCGTTGTGCCAGGAGGCCTCAATTTGTCTGAGGCCTCTTCCTCCTTCCTTACGTGACATATAAAGTCTATGTATATCAGCTCGAGGGTGGGAAACATGATGCATTGTCAGCAGTTTTCTGGTTTTTCGATCCATGGTGCGAATTTCTTGCTCAGTCCAGTCCACTAGTCCAAAACTGTATTCGGCTACAGGTACCGCCAAACTACCTATTGCAGATATTTTATTCCTGGAATTCAGAGCGGACTGCAGGACCAGTCTCACTCTTCTATAATACTCCCTACGAATTCTCTCTTTCATTCTGTCATTCGAGATGGTTTCACATTCTTCAATGCCCAGATATTTGTAAGTTTTACCTGGCTCAAGATCTGAATCACAGTGTGCGTATCAATTTCAATGTTCTCAGACGTTGTGAGTTTCCCTCTTTTAAATTGATTTTTGCACACTTGTCAAGACCAAACTTCATGCAGATGTCATTGCTAAAGTCATTCACGACAGACAGCATTTGGGAGAGAATCGCTTCATTCTTGGCAAACACTTTCAGATCATCCATGTAAAACAAATGTGATACTGGCCTTTCATCACCATGGAGCTTAAAACCAAAGTCAGCTTGCGACAACTGTCTCGATAGTGGGATCAAACTAATGCAAAACAGCAGAGGGGATAGTGAATCTCCTTGAAAAATACCCCTGTTAATCTGAATACTTCTGGTTTCTACTGCTTCCTTTCCGCTGTGGATTAGTAACCTGGTACTCCACGACTTCATACTAGCCTTGCAAAACTCAACAAGTCTAGGATGAAATCGATAGATCTCCAGGGTCTTCAAAATCCAATCGTGTGGTACACTATCAAAGGCCTTTTGGTAGTCAATCCAAGCCATGCTCAAATTACGTTTGCGTTTCTTTACATCATTCAAGATGACTTTATTCAGTAGCAAGATTTCCTTACACCCATACGACCCTTTACGACATCCTTTTTGTTCAGCTGGCATTAGATGATTCTTATCTAGATGTCTATACATTTTGTCAGCTATAGCTGAAGTTATAACTTTGTACAGTACTGGCAGACAAGTAATTGGCCTGTAGTTCTTCGCCAAAGAGCTGTCTCCCGCTTTGGGTAGCAAATACGTGATGCCGCGTGTGAACCATTCCGGGATTTCCTTTGGGTTTTCAAAAATTTTATTAACAGCCTTTGCTAGATGAGAATGTATTGCTGTTAATTTCTTAATCCAATAAATCTGGATCTTATCAATCCCGGGGGACTTCCAGTTTCCCATGTTCTTAATTGCTTGGAAGAGGTCCTCTTCCGAGAATTGGTGAACATCTTCCACTGTTTCTACAAGTTGATCGGCAGCATCAACTTCAGATTGAAGCCAAGATGCGTCTTTGTTGTAGGATCTGCTCTCTTCCCAGATTCCTGCCCAAAATGCTTCGACGTCATCTTTTGAAGGAGTAACAGCTTTGCCATTCGGTTTTTGAGTCCAGATTGCGATAGAATCTCTTCGCGTCTGTTTCAAACAACCGGTTCTGTACACGGAAATCTATTCTACGTTTGTACCTTCTTATTCGTTGAGCCCATGCTTGAATTTTCTCTTTTAGCTTCTCAACTACCATTAGCCTGCTGGTGTCATTTTCAATTTGGTATTTTTGTTCAACATTGAATATTTTTCGTTGAACTTTAGAGGTGTGCGTTGATTTAGAAGATGCCTCAGCTAAGAATGATATTTCACGCCGGGTGTCGGCTATCCGTTTCATAATTCTGTTCATCCATGGGGGTACAGAGCTGTTTACTCTGTTTTGCTGTCGGCCGTCGGTGTTCTTGGCTGGCCCCAAAATTATCTGAGATACTAGATATCCAGTTGCATATATGATGTGATTGATTTCAGTAATATCTAGATCTCTGCCTGGGGTCTCCACCACCTCATTTAAGACAGAATTAACTGTTTCTATCACTCTTTTAGCTTTGGCATTTTCGTATATTCTCCTCAACGGTTCGCGAGATTCAAACGGAAGTTGACTAACTCTTTCTATCTCGCGCCGAAGGAGATTTCGCATCATGTCCTTATCGTGTAATTCATTGCCAGATGAGTTTTTACCACTGACATGTGTTTCACTGGAAAGCGATGAACCTTCCACGGGATCATCATTTTCAAGTTCTACATGTTCGTCATGTGGATTGTTCGAGCGAAGTACATATTCCGCATTTCTCTCAATGTCAGCAAGTTGATCTGCTGTGAATTTTCCACTGCTGAGTATGTATCGTCGTTGACTGGCAAGCTTCTTTGAGTCTAGGGTAGGTCTCATATCTGGGTTCCGCTCTCTCCATACCTTGAAAACTTCTATTTCAGAGCCCCCATTTTCGCTTTTGCGTAGTAAAAGCACCACATCACCTCCTTTAATTCATCCCGGGTCCATCTCTGACGATGGCTTCGAGCTACTGCCGGCTCTGGGTCCCTGGGACTAGCATCCGTGGGATGGCCAGACGTCGACAAGGTGACATTAGCTCGGTTTCTGAGCAGGTATGGGACATTGGTAGAACAAGGCACGTTAAGATTCATTACATTGCTTGTTCTATCCATTTTGCTCATTGGTTTGAATTGAAGATTCGCAGGACGCAAGTTCGAGTTCACAGATCACACTTAACCCTCGGGTTGTTTCCTGCCATCCGTTACTGCGACCCACAGTGGCCTCGGGGCATCCCCCCGCAGGGCCCAGCAAGGGGTCCCTCCGATCGCCAGTCGGCATTACTAAACCCTACGGGATTTTCACTGACTGCTGAAGGCAGCCTCCTTCGCTGGCTAATGCAAGGTTCGGGCCTCCACTCTAATCAGTGGCCTGGTGTGCCAAACCAGTTTCTCTCCTGTACCCTCTATGGGCCGACAACAGGAAGTCCAAAGGTTCATGACCCTTCCCTCTCTACTTACTTCCCACTCTCCTCAAAATGGAGTACTTCTTCGTCTGACCCCTCACCTTCAACCCATTCAGCAAGGGAGGCCCCACCGGTAGCTAGGCTACCACTGACATAGCTTTAAGGCTCATGGGGGTACTCAAGCTCCACCACCAACTGCATGGTCGTGTACTCCCTAGGTGGAGTTATTATTATTATTATTATTATTATTATTATTATTAGTATTATTATTATTATTATTATTATTATTATTATTATTATTATGTCAGCGCTTAGGTCTACTTAGGACTTTATTTATTTATTTATTTATTTTATTTACGTCAGAAACAGTTAAAAACTGCGTATGACGAGCTATGGGGAGAAGTGAATTTTGTGCACGTTTTCATAATTCTGTGGTCTCTATCCTAAACCATATTCTAGTCGAATTTTGAATACAGAAAGAGAGGTTTTTTTCGAGTTTTGTTGACAAAATATTCGCTCCTATATAATAAAATACATTTTCAAAGGTAAATTAGCTATAAATTCCTGCCCTGAACCCTCATGTTCTTCATGAAGAATAATACTTTTTGCCGCGATAATATGAGAAACGATAATTTGAATAACTATATTTCCCACTGAAATTCAGAAGACGTGCACAAATAATGAAGTTACATTTATGTCCAGAAGCAAACAAGGGACCATCTCAGCATTTGCTCAAGGATCAGGGAAACTGGACGAAAAACTGATCGAGATGGGGGCCATCAACCC